>CM021110.1:213174577-213249616 GCA_007115665.2 Sequoiadendron giganteum | reverse complement strand
AAATCTCATTCATTCCTTCCAAATGTCTCTTAATTTGTTGTTTATTCATTGCTTTTATTTTCCACTTAAACTATTTAAACATTGAGCAAGATCAACAACTAAGATACTTTTACCTTTGAAATCAAAGGTTGCACATATTGGTGGCTGGCTAAAATGCACACCCCCCCATGATCCACCGATATGTTGCAATTAACAATATTGTGACATATAGCTATATCTTACAAAGAAACATATTGGCCTATGAGAAGCCAACAAAAACATGCTATGTACCTTCATCATTGACACTTTGACTACATTACTCAAGGCTCAGTCAAGATTGTCAGTCTAGATTGATTACCCTTAAGATCAACATCTTCAGCATATCTATAGATGATCAAAAGTGGATAATCTCTGATTTTTCAACGTACAAGTATTGAGAAGATCACACTGCATGGAAGCATCATATCTTTTGGAGGAATGTACTCAACCATCCATAAATCTACCAATATCAACCAAATCTTGCCATACAGCCACATACTTTTACCTTTGAGGAAAGGATCGACTCCACTTTGCCAATTGTACTTCTTGATGAGGATTAATTGAACCAAAGGCCCAATCATGAACATACATGTCACCACTCTGTAGGAAACTTTGATGTTGGATACATAAAAGTTGCTAATTTGTACCATTGTGGTGGATCAAGAGATGGATATTTAACCCACCAAACCAATCCACAGATCCATCAAAAGGCCGGTAGTTGGTCACTCAGCAAAAGGAAATAAAACACTTAAGGGAAGGCAATCACCAATAACAAGTTAATGAACAAATATAACATTGAAGGCATAGACTAAGGCAAATTTTGATCTTCACACAAACTTTAACAAACCCGTTTTCCATGAAAACATAATAAGGAACTTTGATCAAGGTGACGCGTATGAAAACATATATAGGGCAAGGAACAAATAGATGAACCGTGAAACGGGAATTGATACAAGTACTTCATAAAGCCAAAATAAAATAGTCTCAGATTGGTTGTCAATAGCTACAACATGCCAAATTTCAGAGAAATCAAGGCACCTGTTTTAATTTTTTAGCTTGCCCTATCTCTTTTCAACTCTGCTTCTGGTAACAGGTTTGTGTGTTTTCTTGGTGTTTTTTGAGTTATTTTCCTTTGAATTTCTTGAGTTATATACCTGGTTGAACTCCTAGTTTTTATCACTCTTGTTTGGCATCCTGGTTTAGTGATTTAGTTTATGTTTAATTTGAAACTAAAGTAATCCTTTTAACTAGGTTATGTGATGAATTTTTATGTGTTTGGGTCCTAGTTAATATACCTCTCTCATTCAGGTGAGTTCTCATGTCCTTTCTCTAATTTTTTTAGTTCTAGTCACTAGAATCTGCAGTGGTGCAATGAGTTGGGTCCTAGGGTATTTGTATTTGAATAGGGGTGAACTTTTTACCACGTTTGAGTTCATACTTGATGAATTATCTTCTAGATATCCCTTTTTCATCAGAAGGCTCTTGGATCCAAAATTTCTATAACATATTGTTACAGTGTCATCTAGACATTTATTTCCTTTAGCTTTGTTCTTATTTATTAACATGTATAGATGGGTCTAGTTTAGATAAGCAATATGGATCTACATAAGATAAGCTATTCCCACGTGTTTATTGTGTGCATTATTGTAATTCATTCCTTTCTCCTTTTGATGCACTTGTTTTTTTATGTTAATGTATTGTTGAAGAAGTGATCTTTGAAATGGCATGTTGTAATAGGTGTTGTACTATGCAGGAAAATGGAAAAGAACTACACTTTTCTATGGTTGAAGGGGACTTCAAGCAATATGAAGGAAAGTGGTATTTGAGACCTGGTCCGAGGTAAGCACCATAGTCTTTGCATGATGTTGAAGAAAATGTGAAATACCCTCTGCTTTTGAGGTTTTTGAGCATTACATGATATATATCAGCTAAAAAGAGGGTTTAACTTTTATGTAGGAAAAAATAAATACCAGATTGATAAAGTATATTAGGCTTCATTATAGACATAATCACGTTGTTTACTATAGACCAAACATCCTTATAATTATCGAGAGAAAAGCAAGCAAAGATACAATTTTACAACACAAAGTTGTGCTGTTCGTCAGTCATCAAAAACTGAAATGGTTAAATGCATAATATGAGAGATGGCCAACTGATTGCTAACTGACCTTTATTTATAAGGTTAGTTAAATACACCCTTCCTTGTCACAAACTTTTATAATGTAACAATATTATATTTTCTGATTGTGCATTTATTTCCTATGCCAATGTATTCTTATAATATAAGAACATATGACTTAAATATCTAAACCATTTTACTATCTATACTAAGAGAGGCTTCCTTAATAGTCATATATGAAACAATGGAAATTTATCTCTTAATTTCACAAGCTTTTCAATGTAGAGATGCTTTGTAAATCTATCTGCCTCTTGCTCTTGAGTTGGAAAATATATCAGCTCAATAACACCTTACTTGGCCAATGAAGAAATAAAATGGAAGCGAATCTCTATGTTCTTGTTATATATACACTGAAAAGTGATTTTTTTGATCAGTCTGAGTACACCTTGATTATCACAGAACATGCTACTTGCAAGTTTCTCCTGATGTAATTGTAAATTCACCAAGATTCTCCTTAGCTAAGCCGCCTCACATGCGGCCAAAACAACATCCTTGTACTCTGCTTCTGTCAAAGACAAACATCAGTTTTGTGTTTCTTGCTTATCCAGATATAGCCTGCTGTTGACCTCCTATTTTAAACTGATCTATACCAATCTGAATTTGTGTAACCTGTCATCCCTTATGATTGGTCCTCCTCTGTATAGATTCAAATTAATTGTATAGGCAGCCTGTCAAAAAGTCTTTCAAGCAATTAAAGATTGCTTTAGGTGACACAACCTTTGTGTGTCATGTTTCTCTTAACAGATTTTGCACAGATGCACAATTAATTTAAATTGTGTCTTATGATGCATCTTTGTAATCAATGTGTTTAAGAACGATGAATTATTCCTAAGATGAACGAAATAAGAGGATGCAGAATTTCTTCAATTGGACGAGGCCTTCATGGGTTTAAGAGAAAACTTTGGGTAGCTAAGCATTTTTGAAAGATTTTGATTTTGCTTGTGTTGGTTGAAAATTTTGTATATCTTGAGGATATGCAAAATTGTGGTTTCAATCACAGTGTATGAGTATGATACTCTCCTAATTTAGGGAAGGCTCCCCCATTCCTATTAACTAACTTAAACTAATATGGGTAGGACAACAATCTTTCCTCTTTTTTCAGGAAGGATTATATTCTTTTCTCTTCATAGAAAAGTAACAACAACCTTTAAGAAAACTTATTACAGCAATTTTGAAATGAAATTGAGAGAGAGGAAATGAAGTTTCCTGAAAGCACAAAGACTTCCGTCACCTCCTCCGGGACGGGAAAAAAACCATCAAGCACAAAGTCTTGAATATCTGAAATCCTATCTACCCTTTTAGAATGATTACCTAAGAATAATAGACAACATATAACAGCACAAAGTCTGCAAGTATGATGCACCTATGAATTACTTCAAATGGGAATTACTACGAGGACAAAGACTTGCAATTCTTCTCAATTTCTAATTACAAATTACAAATTCAATCTTCAACATTTACAACACAAAGTTTGCAGATATTTGGAGTGAAACTCTCTTCAGCAATTTTCCACAAGCTTCAAATAGTCACAAAGAAATGCTCCAAAATGACATAAGAACATAATGGATACAAAATAGGACTTCAACACAAAGTCTGAAATTCCAACTCTTTGATATTACTTGAATAAGAACAACTTATAACTATAAAGCTCAAAGTCTTTATGAGTACAAAATTCTGCAGAATTTTCTTGCTTGTCAAAACGATGATTTTACAATAGACCCCCTCAAGTATCTATAGGAGAGGAGTCTAGAGAAAAAGGTGGAAGGATCCCAACTAACTTAAGAAATTCTCTCAACCACCATGACTTATTCCAACTACAATCCTAATCTAACTCAACCTATAATTGCCTTACATTTAATTACATTTTACAAAAATGCAAGTGAAAGAAACACTTGTAATTACAAAATTTGCTTTTACATGTAACTTGTCGAAAACAAAATACATAAAATAAAGATAAAGTATCATGAGACACTTTTATTCCATTTCACTCCTAGCTTTGAAGGACTGGAAATTGTTGATAATTCTTTGCAATTCATCAGGATCAGGACCCAAAGTGTTCTTAGCAACCACAACAGTCTTAAGAATCACATCAAATACCTTACTGTTGCTTCTTTGTGTTCTTCAAGGACAGTTTGCATTTTATCAAAGATCATTCGATGATTTACAAACCTATGAATCGAATCCACAGTAAACTGTTCTGACTCCAGCTCTTGGCGAAGGTTTGATGTTATTTTAGTAATAACCGCATCTTCTGCAAGTAACTCTCCTTCGTGACTTAGAATCTTACAAGACATTTTATCAAAACTAGAAAGTATGTTCTGCTCAACTTTGAAACTCATTTCAAGTGTAGCTTGAACATCTTTGATGAGGTCTTCAACAACTAATGACTTGTTTGTCATAAATTCTTTAAACTCTATATATTTTTCTTTGCCCGATATCATTGAATTGCTGCTCAAAATTTCCAGCTTGACTTGATCCATCTCATGCCAGATTTTTAAGTCTTTTCCAAGTGAATCCAGACTTTGTTTGAAAGCTTCCAAAGTCTGATTCATCTTAACCCTTGCTGCTCTAACAGTGCTCAAAATATGCAATGCCTTCTCAATCACTTGTGTACCTTGATCAATCAACTGATCTACCCAAGAATCAACTGCCTTGGCCTTTTGTGCAATCTTCTCCAATTGCCTAACTGATTCTTCAGAGGTAAAGGAAGTTAATGGATTAACTTGCTCCGAAGAATTTGTTATTTTTTGAATCACCGTGATGAGCTGTGAATTCTTCTTTTTGAGCTCACTCTTCTTTGCCAGTAACTCATCATATTTCCGAACCAATGAGGCTACTGAATTTGTGGCATCATGCATAAGACCAGAATGTGTTTGTTTACCAAGTTCAATCATGGTAAGCTTGTAATCTGACAGCTACATTTCTTCAGGTGGCTTCTCAACCAATGGCTCAGCTACCTCCGCATATTTCATTTTGTTTTCATCTATCACCACTCGTGAGACTTTCTTTGCCTTCTTAACAACCTTGGATTTAGGTTTTGCAAATTGTTGGAAATCAAAAACATCAGGAGAGATTTCTTGCTTCTTCCTTTTGGGTGTATTTGAACTCAGCCGTGGGAGTAGTTCTAATGAATTCACATTGGAGACAGCAACTGTGGTTTATGAAGAAATAGGCTCTACCTGTACCATAGTTGTCACCTTAGGAGAAGTTTCTGTTTGAATTGCAACAGGTCTTTGCTCAGGTTGTAATACATGATTTACCTCTATCATAAACTTATCAAAACTCAAGGCGGAAGTATCAACCTCAAAAAAAGGAATACTGGACATGGCCACATAAGAGGGATTATCATCAAAAATTCTCTCCAAGTCTTCATGAGAAGTTCCAATAGGTAACTCCACATTAGCACTAGCAGTTGTATTAGGTTCCATAGGATCGACAAATATAGTGGAGAAAGAATCTACATCCGTGTCAATATCCATGGTCACTTGAGGAATGACCATTTGAGGAGAATTTGAAACTATTGAAGGAGGTGATTCTACTGTATTTTCCTCACAAGTATCATTTTCAGCATCGGTAACATGAATCTGCACCTGTGATGTCTCCTTCCCTTTCGTTGATACTTCTGGTGGAGGGATTACACAAGCTCTGTTGACCCTTAACTTGATTCTTGTACCAGAAGAAGAAGCACGTTCTTTAGATTTATCTCTGATTTAAGACCTTTGCCCAACTGGTCCAGCCAAATCATTTTCCGCTTCACCTTTGATCTTGATAATCTTGACATTATTATCCTTCAACCAAGCATTGGTATTAGCGAGGATGGGCTGAAAACGGTCAAGGATAGAGTCACACTCCTTTTTAGACCATTGTGGAGAAGGGAGAGGAGCTTCTGCAACTCTTTGCTCAATATACTCTAGATCTAAGATTTCTGCATCATCCACCATCCCTTTAGGGATCCTAGTTAAATTAAGATCTACAATCTGCTCCAAAGTAAGCCTACTGTAGTCCATTCTTCTTATTGCTTCTTCGGTACGAAGATCCACCCAGATATCTTCGAGGTGATGAACATGAGCGAAGGCTCTCTTGATTTTATCTTTCATCCCTCGGTAATCAAAATCTTTCCTTGCAATGAACTTTTTCAACTTGATTTCTTGAAGCTCAACCTCCATTGCCTTGGCTCTTTGAGAAGTATTTATAGAATATCGACCAATCTGCAGTGGATTGTGTGAAGAGATATTAACACCCAATTTGTGATTAGCAAGTTGTATGGCATGAACTGCCATTAGTTGTCTCACCAACTCCATCAGAAGGATTCTATCAGTGGGATACCAGCGTAACATGTATGGTTGTCCCTCAAAACATCCAATTCTCATGTAAGTGAAAGTGGAGAACTGCAGAAACAAACAACCATACTCATTCACTTTTTTCCAGGCTGCTTCGGAGACTCTTCTATTCTTGAGTGATTTATCAAAGAGACACATACAGTGACCAAAGAAAGCATCCTGCACTCTCCTGTAATGAAGCCTACTGGGCTTCAAAGTCAGCTGATCATAATATTCCCATACTGGCACCAACGATGTATTACCCTTGGTAGAAAGACCAGGAAATCGTCTGAGTGATGCAGCAATATACACCAAGAATGAATTCATATAAAAAGTGAAGGTAGTAGGAACTTGTGCCAATTGCCTACACAAGTTATCACTGATTAACTCTCCCCAGAAAACATGAGACTGCCCTTTCCTCATAACCACGATGTACTTGTACATCCAAATTTCAAACACATTGGAGTGCTTCCATGATGCCAAAATCTTAAAAATTAATAATTCCACCAAAACTTGCTTGGGTTTTGAACTTATAACAACTTGTCATGACTCAAGATGCTTGATGAATATGCTTTGGACAACGATGGGAAGAAAATCGGATCTGGGGAGGTCATTTGCAAGTTCTACTTGTAATCAGGTCTTGGAAACCTGATTGCAAGTAATGGGTATTTTTCAGCAGTGTATACTCGTAGTCGGGTCTTGGAGACCCGATTGCAAGTGATGGGGAAATGACATGATGAAATCATTTCAAAAGAACTTTGTAAGCAAGGCGTAAGGCGTAATGAAAGCAATGGATACTCGCAATCTGATTTAGAAAACCTCCACTTGCAGATTGATCTAGAAGACCCGATTGCAAGCATTTTGAAAGAACTTTTATACATCCTTTACTTGCAGTCGGGTCTTGGAGACCCGATTGCAAGCAAGCGAGAGACGTGATTTCTTTACATTCGCACATTCTTGAAAACACATCACTTATTTGAGACCATGAAGACGCCAAAAAGAATAAGAAGAAATACATAAAATAAAAATCAGAAAACAAAAGAAGAAAAACCAAAAACGTACCTTGAAGAGAAGAAACGCTCAACTTAAAAGAAAACTTGAGACTCTTTGACTTGAAATCAACACATAAATAAAATGAGATAAAGACTCCTCTTCAAATACAATAAGCTGGGCGATAAATTCCCTCCTTAAAAACGCAAAATCAAGGGAAGAAAACGGTTTAAGAAAACACGCCATTAAAAGAAATGAAGAGACTAGGTCAAAATCGGGTTCCAAAGAAATAAAGGCAAGTTCCCTTGGAGATTTCGACCTCACACAGTAATCGGGCTTTTTAAAAGCATTTACAAGTGACTTAAAACACAAACTCATAAAATCGGGTCTTTTAAGACCATTTACAAGTAACTCAAGATATAAAGTTCTTCATGCGAACTTGTAATCGGGTCTCCAAGACCCGATTTAAAGTCATTTAAAAAAAAACTAAACCTTGAAACCATTACTTGCAATCGGGTCTTGAAAGCCCGATTACAAGTGACCAACTTAAAACATAAAAGTGCTTTTAAAGGCTCTTTATGCAAAATCGGGTCTTGAAAGCCTGATTGCAAGTGAAAATATCACTTGCATTTAGGAACTCAAAACCCCCAAACTTGCAATAAACTACCCAAAACTCGACTAGAGGAAGAAAACGCATAAAAGAAAGACCAAAAAGGCCCCAAAACCAAAACGAAAAAGATCAAAACTACCTATGACCATAAAGATTATACAAGGCACAATTTTCCCTTGAGAAACGTGCGTTTAGAGAAACCAAAATAGGAATTTTTAAAGAAAAATTCGTATAGGTTGTCTAGTTTTTGCTTTGCAAAAACTGAGGACAACAACTTGTATCTTCCTCCCTTCGAGTAATGTGGCCATGCATCACCATCAATGGGGAATTCAATCTTTAATAATAGAAAAATTACTTGTTCATCATATAACCCAAGTAAGTTCTAAATTCTTCATGATCTTTTGAGTGGAGAGAAACTTTTCAAATTCAACTTTTTTGTTAGTTGTATCTGCTTCATAAGCAACATTTCTGAAGGCATCCTTAATTAATTCAAGTTGATGAGGGTCACGTTAATTTCACTCCATTGGCACTGATCAATTCCTTTGGGTCATGGTTCATGGCTTTAAGTATGAATGGTCCCATGTCTACGAGAGACTTTGCAACTCTTTTCGACACCTCTATGGTTGATTTGAACTCTTCAATGTGTATAGGAGGTGTGAACAATGCAGACTTTTTTATTTTCAAAATATTTTTGATTAGTTGCATGCATCTGCCTTATGCACTCTTTGTCCAAACAATTGCTTGGTAGCATATTTGGGAAGTTGTAATGGTTGATCTCAAAACCAAAAACTTTGAAATAGGTGAGCTTGCAAATGAGCTTGTAATTTATATTGTTTTCACAACCTTTCTCCATATCCACTTGCCTCAAGAAGTCTGTTGTTGCTTTGGGAATTCTTGACACTTTGTAAAATAGGCTTTTAAAGGCCGGGGAAAGAAACTTATCATGAAAATAATATGGTTTTGGGAAATTAGCAACAAATATTGAAGAGGTGCACTATTATATGAGCATTCTTTTAAGTTTCCTAGTATGGGAACCATACACCTAGCATCTTAGGCTCAAACCAGGTAAAGAATCTTAGGCGTTGACTAGGTAAAACATCTTTGTTCTCATCAATCATCATGCAGACTATGTAGATACTCATATTGTAACTAGTCTTTGAGAATAAAAGAAATAAAATTACTGGAAGTTATGTTCTGAATCTTGATTATGCATTGATGTGAAGCAATGAGTTTATATTTATGAGATGCACTAGCTAGCACTCGTATCTGTTCACTTCTCCTAGACTCCTAGATAATGAGCTTTGCTCCTATCCATTGTATCATCACAATATCATTATGGAATGGAAGAGATCACTAGATGTTACTGTGAGAGGATATGAAGATTATATTAATGTGAAGTTTGTGTACTCAAAGTTATATCGATATGATGATAATCTTTCAAGCATATTTGTGTCATGCAATCACCCATTTCCCTTGTTCTATGTGATGTAATGTTTTATACTACAAACTGTTTCTTGTGTGTTCTTTGTAGAGGAAATAGTTTTGTATGTTGAGCATTTCCTCCTAGATTTTTAGTGTCATTGCTTTAATTGATTTTGTTGTTCATATGCCCTTGTTGAATGCAAAAAAGAGACAATTGTTGGAGAAAGGGGCTCGACATTTAAGGTGAGGGAGAGGATTGATTGAGCAAAGTATTGAGTTTGGGGACTATGTGACATCAAACAACAACGTAGAGTTGTGTCTACACCATAGTTCCACAGAGTTTCTTGACAGGGGGACGTGGGGATAGGTTTCGGGGACGAGGGGATCAAGGGCCTTGTTGTGACCTTTTCACACATCACCCCATTCAAATGGGGACCCCCAATTTTTGCTCCATTCTAGTCTTTTGGCTTTGGTTTTTTGGGTTGTTTTCTCTCTCTCTCTCTTTGATCTTTTTGTCCTTTTGGGGGTGTCCCTATCATTTGACCTAATTTGGAATTTTGGTTGTCTGTGAAATTAGGGTTTTGTTCTTTAGGCTGGATTGAGATTAAATCAGTTTGGTAAATTGACATCTGAGCACAGCAGTACAGTCAGAAGGCTCAAGACAGGGTCCCACTGAAATTTCGTTGAAATCTGACAACTTACTATTTTTAGTAAGTACCTAAAATGAGGTCTTTTCCTTAGGATTTCGGGATTCTGACTACATCAACGCTTCCAGGCAACTTCAGGGTGCCTACACATGAAATTTGAGCAGATTCGGACAACTGGCTATTTTTAGTAGTTCAGCCTTTGGAGGCTATTTTCAGGGTTTAAACGTACAATTCTCCAATGCATGACTAGAGAATGGATCTGGGTTTTTCAAGACCTTCGCGATGGTATAACATGCAAACCAAGACGATCATTTTCAGAGTTCAGCCTTCGCAGGCTATTTTTAGGGTTTACATATAGAGTTTTTCAACGCATGTCCGGATATTCCTTTTGGGTTTTTCGAGAGCTTCACAACAGTGTGACATGCAAGCAGAGAGGATCAAGTTTCGAGGACTTACTATTTTTAGCCAGTGCCAGCATGCAGACCAGTTTTCTGGGTTTTTTTGGGTTTCTTGAGATCCCACGGGCGATATGACATGCAAAATCATCTGACAGTGAATTGATCACTTTCTAGACACTTACTATAAATAGCAATTTCACCCCAGCAGCTACCCAACACTTCGGTTCAGCAAGCAGAATGGCAGGCAATGGAAACAAAGTCAAACGGAGATCATTCGGGGCACATACAAGACATATTAGGGTTTCCTACTTCGATGCCTAAAAAGAGGGGTAAAAAGCCAGAATTTCGAAAACCGAAGATATCCCACTGTGATCAGCATCCTTCAAGCAATCTACTGGTAAAATTTGGGTGCAATCCGAGCACTTACTATTTATAGTAAGTCACCTCCAGAACAGGGCTATAAATAGCAGCTCAGCACAAGGGACAGGTGTGAACAAGTTCACCAAGCAATGAGGACCACGTGATGAAAAATCCAAGTCAAACGGAGCTGCAAAAGTCAAGCAATTTTAGGGTTTGCTAAAAATAGCAGGTGGGCTAAAAATAGTGAATGAGCTTGGGCAACAGGTATAAATAGGGTAGCGAGGTCACGAGAAACATATCACGCCAGCTCCAGAGTCAGAAGATAAAAGGCCACAAAAAGTCTCACTTCTCCAAAATTACTAAAAATAGAGTGGCAAGATGTAGCTGAGAGCGTTGAAAATTCTAAGTCCACGAGTGGAAATTGGCAGGAGGAAAGATGAAATGTGCCCAAGCATGAAGACTGGCGTCAAAAATCCTAAGTATGAAAATTCCTCCACCCCATGTGAAATGCGCCCAAGGTGTGAGAGGATGTTGAAAATTTTGAAAAAGTTGAAAATTCCTCTATCCTACCTCAAATGCGCCCAAGCTAAGAGGACATGGCAAGAAAATTCTTGGGGCAATGAAACTTCCTCCTCCCTAGGTGAAATGCGCCCAAGGCATGAGAAGTTGTCGAGGAAAAACGCTAAGCATAAAAAATTTCCCCCTCATAGGGTGAAATGCGCCCAAGCTTGAGGAATTCCTCCTCACACCTCCATATGCGCCCAAGGCTCCAACAAGTTCCTCCACTACATGTCAAATGTGCCCAGCATGAAAAGGTCACTTGGGAAAAGTTTCTAAGGCATCAAAATGGAAGTGGCACGTGGAAAATGCACCCAAGTCTAGGAGAAGAATGAAAAATATCTAAAATATTGAAGTTCCTCTAGCACATGCTAAATGCGCCCAAGGCTGCAAGGAGGGTGAAAGGTAAATATCCAAGGCATTGAAAATAGAAGTTTGAAGTGTAAAATGTGCCCAGCAAGAGGGAGGATGTTTGAGAATTTTCTAAGTGTGGAGAAATTCCTCCTCACACCCCTAAATGCGCCCTCATGGAAGGAAGGCTTGAGAAAATATTTTAAATATTTGAAATTCCTCCACCCTACCTCAAATGCGCCCAAGGCTGCAAGAGGGATGAGAGAAAAGTTTCTAAGGCAAAAGGTTCCTCCTCCACATGTTAAATGCGCCCAAGGCCACAAGGGTAGTGAGAAGCATTCAAGGTGTGATATTGAAAAGGGTTGCTAAGGCAAGGTAAAGGTCTAGGCGTGGCAAGTTCCTCCTCATACCCTCATATGCGCCTAAGATGTAAAGACAAGGTAAGACAAATGCTAAGGCGTTGAGGATTTGCCTCCACCACATGTAAAATGCGCCCTAAGAGGAAGAAGTTAAATGAAATATCTAAGGCGTGAAAACTAAAAGAAGGCCTTGTGAAGTGTGCCCTTCAAGGTTTAGAAGAAATTTCTAAGTGAAAGAAAATTTCACTAGGAGAAATGCACCCATGATAAAGAGGAATTGGAAATTCTTCGGAGGGCAAGACAAGGTATGGGATGAGTTTGAGAATTCTTCAAAGGCAGGATAAAATGGCCTAGAAATATTCTAAGGGTTGAAAAGTAATGCTAGAGGGAGTAAAATGCACCCAACAATTAAGAGGAGGTAATATTAAATTTCCAGAGGCAAGATGAAATATGTCCATGAACAGGAGGGAGTTTCTTCAGGAAAATCCAGAAAATGCCAAGGCAGGAAAAACGAAGACTGCAGGTGTGAGGTGCGCCCAAAATAAAATGGAATCAACCTTAGCAAATTTTATTATTTTTCAAAAAAAAAAAAATAATAAAAATTAAACTTACCCCTTCGTCTGGATACACATGGAAATTATGATTTATGAGGGGAATTTTCTTCTGGGTATTGGACATTTCCAACTAGGAGATGGTTTAAAATTCTTCCACATCTTGCTTGTGTTGTTTCGACAAAGATTTTGGCCTGGCACCCGTTTAACAAATTTCCTAAGGCTTAGATGGATAAATTTTCTAAGGCATGGAAAAGGAAAGCAGAGGGGGTCAAATGCACTCAAGCTCAAGACGAGTGGATTTTTATTTAAGTCACCAAGCTCCTAAAAGAAGGTGGGCAAGGCAAGTGAATGAAATTGCTAAGGCAGGAGGATGAAAACAAACAAGATGGCATGCGCCCTAACACGCCTTGGGCCCATGATGAAAGTTTGCTGGAAAAATGATGAGCTTTATCAGATCTAGAGGTCAATCGGACCTTGGAAGACAAAACATGGAAATCAGGTAAGTAAAGTGAATTTATATTATAAGCGTTTTGATGCTCTTCCTTTTGTTTTGCAGGATGAACACCGGACCCAGAGCATGAGGACTTGAGGTGATGAAGATGGACAACGTTACAACTTTGGAAAAGGAAAAGGCATTGAAGATTTGTCTAAGGCATTAAGAACGTGGTGCAAAAGGGGCTAAATATGCCCAAGGCAGTGAGTTGAAGAAATGTGAAAGTTACAAATGCGTCCAGGAATGAAAGCAACAGGAGGACTTAACGAAGAAGAACTTTTTGCAAGGAGGATTTGAACCAAGTGTTGTTGTGTGCCTACCTCCTCCTAGTGCAACAAAATTGACAGGCAGACAGTGGGAACGCGTTTTTGGACGGAATCTGTTGATGATGGTGGGCATTAATTGCTCATAGTGGTTCTTGCGGAGGAGTGGAGAATATTTTGTGCATTCATTGCCCCATTCCTCTCTGTGGCGGTTTTTAGGGCAAAAACCCTAATTAGGGCATATGTGGCTCAATCTGAGCCCTTCATTGTAATTCAATCTAAGCCGTCCGCTGGACTGGGCCAACTATAAAAGGGGTATCCCCCCTCATTTGTAACTAAGTAGATTAGATCAAGAAGTCAGAGAAGATAGAAGTTAGAATAGATAGAGTTAGCTTAGAGGATAGCTTAGTTTGAAAAGGAAGGAAAACTTTCCCTTTGAAAGTTTTGTAAGAGATTGTTGTGTAAGACTCTCATAATATAAAGATTTCATTGATTGGTGACTTCATTTTGCATTGTGGGCAGTTGACGAGATCTTTTCGTCTTTCCAATTCGAATAGAGTAGAGTAAAGTAGATTTTGTTTTCATGCAAGTAGTGTTAATTGTGGAATGTGACGTTGGTTTGAGCATATCTTCCTGTATCCATACCACTAGCGGGCTTGCTGACGGTAAGTCTGCCCCTGCGTGGTCAACTGGAATCTCAACACCTAACTTCGGTTGTGATTTGTGTGCCCACTTGCTTCGTCGTGAAGAGTTGCGCATGTTGAATCTCAATTTGAACATCTTATCCATCCTTTGAAGATTGCACCAGCTTTGTCAGAGTTGTCCGAAGGGGAGACGAAACAAAGTTTGGTTTGAAGATTGTTAAAGCTAGTCCTTGCATTCCACCCTTTAGAAGTAGATTGTAGACTTCCTACCCTTCCTACCCCTATCCCTTTTCAATTCAGCATTTTCCCGGTTAACTTAGGAATCAGAGCCTCATTGTCAAATCATTCATGTCTTAACTGTTTCACAGAGTTGAACAACTACGTAAGTCCCCTTGGAATACCCAGCATATTCACATCAACCAACTGAGTCTATTCGCGACAAAAGGAACCTTGGAGTTGAACGCATGAACTTTCATGCAATCTTAGCATGCAAAATACTTTGATCAAGAGAGAATAGAGTGACCGTTGGACATTTTATTTTGTGTTGGTGTTGTCATAAAAAACACATCAACATGCCTAAGTTTGGGGACGACAGGGGGACGATGGTGGGGTGGCGGCAGGATGTTGAAATACATATAGTACTTGAAAGAATAGTTATAAAAAGATGTATAAATATAAGAATTATACATCTTGGAGATAACTAGGAGTCGATTAGATGTCTTGAGGACACCCTGACATCCTCGGAGCCCTAGCAGTGTCTTGGAGATGACAACGCCGGTGGGGGGATGGTGGTGCTGGTGGTGAGCTAGTGGGGGGACGTCTCCCCCAAGTCCCCAAGTATCCGAGACGGGGATGTCTAGGAAACGCAGGGTTTGGGGGGGGGGAGGAACGCATCCCTGTGGAACATTGGTCTACACCAACGTGCCTAGGGCAACATGGTGTAATTAGGGCAACATGGTGTAATTATCAAGACTAATAGTGCAAGGAGAGCACATATACAAACCAACTAGTCTATCTAGAGGTGTTGAAATTGATAGGTCAGAGGACAAAGGGAATCCAGCTAGGGCTAGTCTAACTAGAGAATGGGAATGCCATTAAGACCATCGAGAAAATTGAATATGTGTGTGTGTGTGTGCTTTATCAAATTATAAAATTCATTTCTCTTGAGATTGAACATTGTTCATTTTTTCTACCTTAAGATGAAAACCCTTTGCCAAAGAATGGATTTGAGGTAAAAAACCCTCCTATTCATTTACATAATTCCATTTAGGGATTACCATTGAGTCAATTTTAGTTATTTTGGTTGTGTGGAATTCTCAAAATGTGTTACAATTCAGTGTGTTTTTCTAAAATTTGTGTATGAGTGTGTGGATTTTCCAAATTATAAATTTATGAGATGATTGTAGAGTATTTTATTTATTTGAAGTATGCTGTGTTAAATATTTTAATATTAATATCGGGCCATTTCCTTGGCTGGCCCTATCCTTTCTTTACCTCAGCTATACCTCTTTGCTGATTCATAGTCATTAAAGATGTCGATTAATATTGAATTATTTGAATTTACCATATGTTGGCCTATCGTATCCTTTTTAGGAGGACACAACTTAAATTGGAAGTGATTTTAATATGTTTGGAAGTGTTTGTTGCTACTGTATCATGCTAAGGGAGGTTGCAGCCTGTTGTACCCAAACCAAATTTTTTGCTTCATTAAGGCATTTTGCTTAAAATGGTCTAAACCTTGTTAAAATGATGTCAAAACGTAGTTTTTGGGCAATTCAAGTATGGGCTTTGAGTCAATGTCATGCCACGGAGATACTGGCAAAATTTGAAAAAATTGAAAATTAGGGTTTCTGGACCCCTATGTTTAGGTCAAAACCCTAAAAATTGAAACTTGTCAGAATTGACTGAAATTTGTTTTGATTGGTTTATTTTGCTTCACGATCACAATGGTGAAGTCAGATTCAGTTAAAAGTCAGTTTAAGCCTGGTGGGTAGTTTTTCGTTTTTTCAAGCGAGAAGTTAGGTTTTCTAAACTCATCATTGGCAGATGGCCAGGTACCAGGGGTTGACAGCTAAGCTTAAAACGCTTCGGTGATGTTTCTATGGCAAGTTTCGTCCAAAAAGTTACTTTGTCCCGGAGGGGTTTTTCAACGAGGTGAAGATACTGTAAAATTGACTAAGTCTGGAATGAAAAAGCACAACTTTGAGCTAGGGGCGCCCATCATTCTGGAGGCTTTAATCAACTTTTTGGGACTTATCTTTTCCAAGATGACTTCTCCAGATTCCTGACAGCTTCATGATGAGCCAGCCAGCCAGTCTAACGGAGGAGTAGATCGCCTAAAACCGGAGATTCAATGCAGAACGAGGGAAATGCAAAAGTGATTAACACTGAGGTCAAAAAGCGCCCCTGGAGGCCAAGGGCGCCCATCTTTTTGAGGCTTCAGATGGAGTCTTTTCATCAAGTGACACCCAGGAAGTTTGTTTCCATTTTTGGTCCAGCTCCGTGACGCATCTGTCAGCAGGTGAATCTGAGTTGCCGTGTTGCCATCATCAATGGTCAAATTTGAGGTTTCAGACTTGATCAGAAACTGTTCAGAACGGACAAAAGCGTCCTTGGAGGCCAGGGGCGCCCAAGGTTTTTAAGCCTTTAATGAAATCTGTTTGATGATTTCAGATACTTGTCTCGTTTGTGTCAGCTCCAACTTTCCGTTGCCTGTCTCAGCCAGGTCAAAAGATGTCTTAGCAGTCTGTAGTCGGAAGTTTAGTAGTTTTTGGCTAGTTACAAAAATGGCTAACACTGGTTGGGAAAAGCGCCCCAGAGGCCAGGGGCGCCCATGATTTGTGAAGGTTAGATGATGTTTTTATACAAAGTGCTCTCCAGGACCCCTTGCTCAAGATTCAGCCTACTCCGCAGTGAGCCAGTCAGCACGTTCAAAAGTTTTGCCAAGTGCCGAAAGGTGCCTTATTTCAAGGGAGGCGCTTGGTAGTCGATGCTGTAGCCATTTTTCAACTTCTACAGATTGTGCACGCACAATGGTGAACGCGGCTTGTAGTTGGCGAAGGTGGTGAATAGGAAACGAGGAGAAATTGAAAATATTGAAAAATAAACTAAGTCTGGAGAAAAAAGGTGCCTTATTTCAAGGAAGGCGCCTAGGGTTTCATGCCTTAGATTTTTTTTGTGTTTTTCGAAAAACGTGCAATCTCCTCTGTCAGCCCGGTTCCAGTTGTGCAAAAAACAGTCAAAAGCAGTTTTTAGTGTTTGAAAAGATGGAGGTTATCTCAGATATGTTCAAGCTCTTCAACGAATCCATCATCCAGTTCAGAGGATCTGTTAGACACTGGGAATTGTAGATCAAACAGAGGCATTTCACGCAAAATGAGGAAAATCAAAGAAAAGTTGAAAATTTAAAAAAATCAACTGTCTGGTAATCTTGGGTGCCTCTTTTCAAGGAGGGCGCCCAAGACTTCAACCCTTAGAATTTTTTTTGCATTTTTCGGAAAATGTTAAAACTTCTTCGTCAGCCCGTTTTCGAATTTCGGAAAATTAGTCAGATACAGTAACGGAGGCCAACATGAGGTATCATTCTTCTCAAATTTGATCAGGCTTGCCAAATTAACTAACTTTCAGTCTCAATTGTTCATAGATTGGCGAAAAATGATGCTCGAACAAGGGGTACCGGATTCCAGAAACACGCAAACCAAAAAAGTTGAAAATCTCAAAAAGGTTTCTAAGTTTTGAAGACCTAGGCACGTTTTTTCAAGGATGGTGCCTTTATTGCCAACACTTAGAAGGATTTTCACCTCATCCGTGTTTTCTTCAATTTAGCCTTCGTCAGCTGTTTTCGGGGTATGCAATCACGATCAAATGTTGTCAGATGTCGAAACGAAGCTGGGGATCACTTCAGCAGTGGTCAAAAGATGAGATTTCCATGGTCAAACATAGATTATCAGTTGATAGTGCCAATTTGATGGATCGTCAAAGTTAGAAGAAGGCTTCAACGGAGGCAGAGGCGAGCAAAAATTGAAAATTATGAATTTTTTTCTATCTTTGGTGAAGTTGGGCACCCTATTTCAAGGAAGGCTCCCAAGTCATCTTGCCTTAGAATTTTTTTGAAAAACGTCTTCATTGCATGCATGCTTTTGCCGCCCTATTAAAGAGGAATTCTTCGTTTTGATGCAAACAAAGTCAGATATTTTTGCTTGATAGGCTCCAAAATTTTAGGGTTTTGCATGAATTTTTTTATCTCCAAACCCTATTTAAGAAAGCTTTTAGCATTCATTTTTCATAATTTACAGGTTGGCTTTCAAAGGAAGAAACATGAAATTTTCTTCTCATCAAGATTTGGAGGCTCAAACGTAGTACTTTTTTAGCACTCTTTGTGGATTCGAGATTGGGAAGCACAAACGCATGCTTTTGCATGGTCTGTTTTTCTAGGGCATCATGTTTCGGAAACAAGTGGTCAAATTTTTTAAGTTTCATCAATTTGGGTCTACTTGTTTTTCATTCCTCTTGAAGATTGGAGTTTTTTGAAAATTTGCATGTCGGCCCCTATTTTTTAGGAAATCACGCATGTTCGGAAAATCCTCAGATTTTTCAAAATTTGACGATCTAGGTCTCTTTAGAACGAAATTGTCTACAAAACCCTGATCTTGGTTTTTTGGCCCTACTTTTTAGGAAATCTTGCATGATCTTGCCTTTTTTTTGGAAAAACTCAGATTTTTTCAGAATTTGACGATCTGGGTCTCTTGAGAATAAGATTGTCTACCAAACCTAGACCTTAGTTTTTTTTCCGAAAATTTGCCTTTTTCTGAAGAAAAAATCAGCGATCTATTTTTAGCTTGTGCAGAACTTTTCCGAACATAGGTGTGTTTACAGTCAAAAATCAAGTTTTCAGACATGTAGTACTCTCCAACAGAAATCGGGACCAAATCAATGCTGCTCCACGATTTCTTGAGAACATTCGAAACCGACTTACATCATGTGCTTCTAGTGTTTGATTTGTGTGCTTTGGAAGATGCAGGAAACATTGCAGTCAAGAATCTTGATCATTCTAGGTTGCTTGCAGCAACTTCTATCCCCATCTCTGTGCAAAGCCTTGAATTTGTAATTGCTTGTGTCAAGCATTACAATTCAACTTCATGAGAAATTAGATCAGTAGATGGGCATATTATTTGCAGCCTCAAGCCGCAAGATATTGAGAAGTGTTTTGCAATACCACCATGGACAAAAAACTTCATCATATCTATTGAAGAATGTGAAAAGGTGTGGTATGCGCAAAATGACAAGTGCCAAAAAAGAATGGCGCAAAAGTGGCTGAAAGAGAAGCATAATACTTTGCCAAGGAATGTTGGGCGCAGTGAGTTCAAGGATGAATTTGCAGTCATGATTACTTTGCTCAACCAAGTCATAGGTCAAGCAGAGGCCAATAAATTCTAGCCTTGGATGTTTTACATCATTTCCTAGATTGTTGACAAAGCAAAACACTATGACTGGCCAACATTGATCAGCGATTGTCTCCACCATCAGATGACAAAGTTCTTCAAGGCCCATGAATTCCACATGATATCCTACCTCGTATATCTAATGGCCTTTCAAGGCAAGTTTAGAGGTTTGAATATCGTTGGAGCTCTAGGCATTCAGCATGTGTATGATCATTACCCATAGTTAGAGTTTTCAAAATTTGAGTGGCGTTACAAGCGGGTGAATAATCTATTCCTGATGCATACGGTGCGAGATCTTGATAATGAGTTGCATATACAGATTTCAATGGATGCTAGATTGGCAATGGCGGAGTGTGCTAATTGGTTTATCCAATTCCCTACATTCTCCTACATAAGAGTATATGGTTTCTCAGGTGACCCAGTCATGCTACCTAGATATCCAACGGATGAGGTCGTGTTCATGGAATTTCTAACGCAAGTACACGAAGTACACACATTTTTGCGTAACAAACACAAGCTTGGATTGAGTTTCCTGTTTGAGATGAGCATATATAGATGCGGATCAGTAGCTGATGCTAAGTTGATGAGTGATGAAATGTCAAGGTTTGGTCTCAAGATTTTCAAGGAGAGACGTTCATACCATAGTTCGCAGACTCTTCAGGACTCGCCGCGGACTCGGCGGACTCGGGAGTCCGTGGCTGAGCCGAGTCGACTCGCCACGGACTCGGGAGTTGAGTCCAAAAGAGTCCTAGGTCGGGACTCCTGAGTCCGACCTCTGGACTCGGCCGAGTCCAAAGGTCGGACTTGGGAGTCCCGACCCAGGACTCTCGTCCGCGGCTGGGGCGTCTAAATGGGTTAAAACCCATACTTTTTTTAAATTTTTTGTTCATTTTAGCTCGAGCATTGGTGTTTTTTAGGTCTGCAAATTGGTTTTAGCTTGAAAGAAGGCAGGAGGAGGAGCTAAAAAGATCAAAATAGAGCCAGGTAAGTGATCTAACATTTCTTTTTTTTTGTTTTTTTGCTTTCAAAATTTAAAAAAATCAAGAAAAATAAGGGGATATGCTGCCAAATTTTTTTTCTATTTTCCTTAATAGCCATTATAGCCTAATTCCTATTATTTCTAGCTTGGTTTTGCATTCTTTTTTTTTGCAAATAAATGAAACTTTGAATCACATTTTTTTGCTGATTTTTTTGCAAACCCTTGCTGATTTTTTTTTTTCCACGTTGAACTTGAAACAGCAATGTCGTCTTCAAATCCAAAGGGAATGAGAAAAGACCCTGCATGGAAGTATGGAATACCAGGAATCAAAAAAGGTGAAGTGACATGTACTGAATGTCAGAAATGGATGACAGGAGGAATAAACAGGTTAAAATACCACCTTGCAAGGATACCTGGGCAAAATGTGGAGGGATGCCCTAAAACTACTCCTGAGATTATTAGAGAGATAAAGGCCCTTCTTGCTGACTATGAGCTAAAAAAAGATGAAAGACAAAAAACAAAGAATGCCCTAGCATCAATGATGAGTGGATCCCCTTCTACACCAACTATGCCTCATGGTGCTACTGCTGCAAGTCCAAGTGTTTGTGCTCCACATTCATCTTTTGGTGAGAGTCCCGAGGGTTCCTATTCTACTGCTAGTGCTGGCCACGGTCCTTCATTAGGACCAAATTATTTTATTCCACGTAATGTTCTAGGAGCACAACCTTCACTTGAAGGTACCGGTTGGAATAAGGAAAAGCATCATGAAGCTAGGATGGCTGCTGCAAACTTTTGGTACTACAATAATCTACCTTTCAATGTTGCAAGCAGCCCATATTGGGAAGGTCTAGTGAACGCCCTTACAGTTGCAGGAAAGGGGTTTAAGACCCCATCAGCTAAAGATTTGAGTGGGCCATTGCTAGATGAATCCGTAAAGAATACACGACTTGTAGTTGATAAGCAAAAGAAATTTTGGTGAAGAAAAGGTTGCAGCATTTTATCTGATGGGTGGACAGATGGACGGAATAGAACTCTCCTGAACTTTTTAGTGGCTTCAAATGGTGGATTGGTGTTCCTAAAATCAATAGATGCCTCCTATGAAGTTAAAAATGCTGAGACTTTATGCAGTCTATTGGATGGGGTGGTCCAGGAGGTTGGAGTTGATAATGTTGTCCAAATTATCACGAACAACGCAGCTGCATATGTAGCTGCAGGTAGGCTACTTATGGAGAGGTATCCCACAATTGCATGGTCTCCATGTGCTGCACATTGCTTGGACCTATTGTTAGAGGATATTGGGAAGATTTCATGGGTCAAAAGAGTGGTTGAAGATGCAAAAAGTGTTACAAAATTTATCTACAACCATACTTGGGTGCTTTCTTTGATGAGGAAATTCACAAATGGCAAGGACCTTGTGCGACCTGGAGTGACACGATTTGCTAGCCACTTCCTCACATTGCAAAGCATTCTTGGTGCCATTGGTCATCTCAAGCAAATGTTTGTGTCCGATGCTTGGAAGGAGTCCTCATTTTCCAGTAGAGCTGAAGGGGAGAGGATTGTTACCATAGTTTTTGATGAGACATTCATCAAAAATGGAGAGGAGCTGATGGGGGTAAGTAGCAATCACACAAAAAAAATTATACATGATAATCTATTTGCTGTTTTTTATTTTTTGAGGGGTTAATTTTGTTATAATTTAACATTTGTTTTCATTTTTTTAGGTGACAGAGCCTTTGGTGAGGGTTCTTCGTATGGTGGATGGAGATGGCATGCCAATGGGTTTCATCTATGAGGCCATGGATAGGGCCAAAGAGGCCATATCACATTACTATGGCGGCAACAAAAAGAAATATGAAATCATATGGCGCATCATTGATCGGAGATGGACAAACCAACTCCACCAGCCGATTCATGCCTTTGCCTACTTCTTGAATCCGAAGTTCTACTTCTCGGACTCATTTAAGGCGGATGAGGAGGTCATGGACGGTGTTGTCACTTGCATTGATAGGATGGTGCCTGATAGTGAGCTGAGAAATAAGGTGCTTGATGAGTTGGAGGTGAGATTTGTTACATCTTATTTATGAATTTGCAATGTTGAGCCTTGACTATCTATGAATTTTCTATATTTGATTTACTTTTTCTTTTATCTATTCAAGGTCTACAAGGGTGCAGAGGGGAGACTCTTTTCCTCCCAACAAGCAATTGAAAGGAGAGGAAAACAACAACCAGGTAAAAATTGAAATTAGAAACTTGATTCTTACATATAGATTTTTACTTTATTCTTATTTCTTAATACTTATATTTTTTAAACATGTTTTTGTAGATCTATGGTGGGAGAACTATGGTGCTAGCACACCAAATCTTCAAAAGCTAGCCATACGTGTCTTGTCGCAGCCATGCAGTGCTTCTGGGTGTGAACGCAATTGGAGTTTATTTGAAAACATTCACACAAAGAAAAGAAACAGGTTGACTCAGCAGCGCCTAAATGATTTAGTTTTTGTTCGGTACAACCTTCGCCTTCGAACTAGGAAGGTGGAGGGTGTTTCACACGAGTCCATCGACTTGGATGACATTGATCCATATGGTGAATGGACTATTAATGAACAAAATGATGAGGCTGATGTCTTACTTACTGATGAGGATATTGCTGAATTAGAGAGAGCAGCAGCAGAAGAAGAAGAAGCAGCAAGATTGGATGCCATGGAGGACAACGAAGACACATTTGAATATCATTTTTCCCCTGCTCGATCTCCTAGTCCTCGTTTGCATACTACAACACGGGCACCTTCTAGTTCTAGGCCTCCAAAATTGAGTACCATTGGGAGGGGAAAGAGGAAGATGTAGATTATATGTGGTTGTTAATGTTTTCCTCTTTTTGACATGATTATATGTAAACATTTATAAACTTTTGTTTTTTTTGTAAACTACAATACGGTGTTTTTTTTTTTGCCTCTTATATTCTCTAAATGCATTAATTTGTCCTACGGTTTTTTTTTTTTGCCGAGTCCTTGCCGAGTCTTTTCCCGAGTCCGTCCCGAGTCCTGAGTCCGAGTCATATTTTTGGGCTGCCGAGTCCGCGGCGAGTCCGAGTTTTCCAACTATGGTTCATACGATCCTCCTCATGGTATCTTTGTAGCTTGTCTTGGTCAAAATCATGCACATGTACCTACAATTGAAGATTTTTGGGTTAATTGTGCAGATGAGTTCGAAGTGTGCAAGCGCAACTACTCCAGACTTACTCTTTGGCAGATGGCAGATTTCTTATTAGAAGATGTGGAGGGTTTGTTAGATGATGATGGGGAAGTTCTACTTCCCATGTATGCCTGAGATCAGGTCGAGCAACGACCACTTTCACAAGTGGATTGGTTCGCTAAAGAGAGCACCTCAATTGAGGAAAGGACAAGCCGAGTTATCAAGAACAGTAGGAACTTCCTAAATAGTAAGATGACACGGAAGGTAGCTATTCTAGTTGCAAAGCTGCCGATAGTTCAGTCATCCCTACCTTCTAAATCAAAACCGAGAGCAAAAGCTATAAGCAATCCTCCAAAAGATAAAAAGATTAGCAAAATGACAAAGAGCTTAAAGGAAAAGGTGAATCAGTAAGAATAGTTAGCAGATGTACTAGAAGTTCCAGTTGAGTCAGCACCACAAGTTGAAGTTGTGCCTTGATCTCCTATTCTTTTGCCATCACTGAAGCCTTATCCTATTCATATAGATTCAGAAGGTGATTTACTAGTTTGCAACACCTCAACACCTATTGATCCATCGGGAGTTGCTGGAGCTGGAACCAATCCTCCTAGAGAAGTTAGTAGAGACTCCCCATATTGGCTTGAGAACCTGCTGGGTAGGAAGAGAAGGAAGCCTTCTTATCAATTGAACTTTGCAGAACTTGATAGCATCTACCAAGACACAATAGAGAAGAAACTTAAGAAGCAAGTTTATATGGAGAAGAATTTTGAAGGCGAGATTATCCTTGAGTTTTCCACACCTCCAGAGGACAAGAATATTGATGAGGTTGAAATTGATGAATTCAAATTTGTCAAGGCCAATCTCGGAAGAAGCACTCGACATACTAATGTAAATCTCTTTGAGGTTGCAGCAGATAATCCAAAGGAATGAGTGCTCAAGGATGGAGAAGATAAGGCAGCCCTCAAAGCTGAGATTTGACAGCTGCGACAGTATGTTTCCAATCTCCTTCATGGTACTTCACAGGCTACTTTGTTGCTTCCACAGATTCTGAAGTCACCTACAGATCAACATCAGCTAAGTCATTTGGTCATCTATGGAAAACATATGAGAGATTGGGTAGAAGAATTCATCACCAGGGACAGATTTATACTTGTAGAGATGTACCAATTGAGGTATAACGCCCATGATGTTCGCTCAGGAATTCAGGAATTTGAGCAAAATATACTGGAAAGGAAACCAAGAGATGAGATTGTCATTTGCGACTTGAGGATGGTTTATGACTCAGTCATTACAGAACAACACAAGAAGAAGCTTTTTGATTGGAGAGAACAACAACTCTTCAAAGTAAAAACTTACAAAGGAATATCTGTAGAATTGGCTGGATATAGACAAAAGGTTGCTATTACTCTCAAGTTCGTAAGTACGTTTGTGTCATAGATCCATTGTCAATATCGATATGAAGATGGCACTTACTTTGATCTCGGTGAATTACAAATAGAGTTTCAAAACCTTGTCCAAGGCAGTTTTAATGGTGATCCTATTGCTTGCAAGATGAATCATGTTGCTGCAATGTCAGCAAAATTTGATGAAGCAGCTGAAAAGAGGAAATAATTGCTAAGTTTGATCATAGATGGTGAGGAGATGTTGGAAAAATAGTACATCATTTTGGATAGTATCAGTATTCTTGATGAAGAGGCAGTTAACAGATTTTTGGAGGATATGATTTCCCAAGCAATGAATGAGTGAACTACTAGTTGAAGCATGCAAAGGTTTCCAGGAATAGAACTCAAGTAAAGGCAGTAGTTAACTTGATTCCTTTTCCAAGTTAAACTTGCTGTTCTCATTCATGTTTATCTATTCTTTGGAAATATCAAATGTATAGTTGGAGCTTTTCTTGTTGTTAAATCAGTTAACTGATATTAGCAGTTAGTTAACTGTTAGTTATTTTCTGTTAAGTCTTAGAAATAAAGCTTGCTTGTTGGCTAGTCTAGCTGTTAAAAACAAGGAGATTTTAGGGTTCCCTACTCCTTGTTTGTGTATAAACAAGGGCAGCCTTGCCCATTTATTTTTAATTGTTGTGATAACAAATTGCCGAGCTTACTTTGCTTGCAACTCTTTTATTCAGTGTCTATTCACTTTTGTTTCAAGTGTAATTTGGTTTGATCGCATATTGTAAGCCTACTTTGCTATAATCTATTGTTCTAGAAGTGTATTTGCTGTTATAAAATTGAGGAAGGAAATCTCATGCCTATTTTGCTCTGATCTACTATCTCAATCCATTTTAGTACTTTGTCTTATGTTTTTCTTTCGTAATCTTTATTTCAGCTTACATCTAATAAGTACAATGAGTCTTCAGGGGTGTTTTGGAAGCGAGTTTATTTAAGCTTTTGTGTCGAATTAACCATTATTTGTTTACTTCTAATTCTCAGGCTCTGAATTTACTTGAGTTATTAGAAGCGTTATTATAATAGGCTTAGTTGTAGTTTGAAGTTACGAAACCAGAGAAAACTTCAACTGCAACGCAAAGTGTTTTATAACCTTGTGCTCTCAGCTGAGGAATAAAAAGATTGGCAGTAGTTTAGTGTTTTTTTAAGCATAATCAGCAAATAGGGAGTTTACCCTCCTAATTTGAAGAGTAATCTAACTCTGCATAGCTCTTCGCTCCTAATCTGCATTCCAGAGGTGTGAATTGAAATGCCAATAGGAAATAGGGATGATTCCAATAACAATAGGATTGCAGATCAGAGTACTAAATATGTGGCAGCCAACTCTAAACCTCCAACAAACAATTTAACTCCAAGGAATAACCTTGAAATTTATGAAGAACTCACACAGTAGGAATTTGAGGATCAAATTTTACAAGATTGGAGAAATTTAGGTTTTGATTTTCAAAATGAAATATCTTACTATGACTGTAGGGATCTCAGGATGAAGTATAGACCACACAGGAGTGGTAGGCTTCATAATCTGGATATCATTCGTGGAGTAGATACTCGTATAAGGTCTTTCCATGAAGAAGATAATGCGACTATTTAAAGGAATGTGTAGCAGAATTTCAAAACAATTTATATGAAGGAAAAGGTACCTTGACATATGAGGAACAAGTGGTTGAAAAGGAAATTACAACAGTGGAAGATTTTTTTTTTGAACTTAGTGCTGTTCAAACTTCAAAATATGAATTATGCAATGAGGATGTGATGAAGTTAGTAGATGTTGCGAGCCATGATATTGAAGACAAATCATAAATTTTATTATATGAAGTTGAGGTTGATCATTTGCCCAATGAGTCATTTGAGTTGAAGAAACAGATAAAAGTTACCGAAGATATGGTTGTTGCAACCCTATCACGTTTTGATGATACATACAATGTCATTGAAGATCTCCTTTGGAAGGCTGAAATTGAGAAGAGACAAAAGGGTATTGAAGGAGGGTCCTGTTGTGACCTTTTCACACATTACCCCATCCAAGATGGGGACCCCCTAATTTTTGCTCCATTCTGGTCTTTTGGCTTCGGTTCTCTCTGTCTCTGGTCTTTTGTCCTTCCGGGGGTGTCCCGTTTGACCTCAGTTGAAGTAATTGACAAATTTAGGGTTTCTATCCTTTAGACCCGTTCGAGGTCAAGATTGAGTTACTTAGGTGAAATCTAAGTGCAGCAACACATTCAGAAGGCTCAAAGCAGAATCCCCCTGAAATCTCACTGAAATCCGACCACTTACTATTTTTAGTAAGTGCCTAATTCAAGGCTTGTTCCTCAGGATTTCAGAATTCTAGTGACTTCAGCACAATCAGGCAGCTTCAGAGTGCCTACACGTGAAATTTGAACAGATTCAAACAACTGGCTATTTTTAGCAGTTCAGCCTTCGGAGGCTATTTTCAAGGTTTAGACAAGCAATTCTCCGGCGAATGATAGAAGAATTGATCTGGGTTTTCCAAGACCTTCGCGATGATGTAGCATGCAAGAGGAGATGGTGACTTTCAGAGTTTAGCCTTCCGAGGCTATTTTTAGGGTTTGCATGCAGGAATTTTCAATGCATGTCCGGATATTCCATGTGGGTTTTGCGAGAGCTTCGCAATGACGTTACATGCAAACGGAACGAGTCAGTTTTGAGGGACTTAATATTTTCAGCCAGTGCCGGAACTTTGACCAGTTTTCTGGGTTTTTCTGGGTTTTTTTGAGATCCTACAGGCACTGTGACATGCAAACTCGTCCGACATCCGGTTGACCACTTTTCGGACACTTACTATAGATAGCAATGTCATCCCAACAGCTACCTATTACTTCATTCCAGCGAGCAGATTGGCAAACAGTAGAAATCAGGCGATCGGGGGCAGTCCAGAACACATGCAAATCAAATTAGGGTTTCCCCTGCCACGTCTAAAAATAGATGAAGCAAAATGCAGAGATGTCAGAACGAAGCACGCCGCCATGATTAGCATCCTTCAAGCTACCTACTGGCAAATTTTGAGCAAAATCGGAGGACTTACTATTTTTAGTAAGTCAGGACACGGCTATAAATAGCAGGCCTGCGCCGGAAGTCGGTATGAACAGAGCACTCAAGTTATCATGATCAGACATAGCAAGTTTCAGGTCAAACGGAGCTACTGAAGCAAGCAACTTTGAAACTTACTATAAATAGCAGGTGGCTAAAAATGGCACGTCATCACCAGAAGCAAACATGAACAGGTCTCTCACAGCATCAGAGGCAACTAGAGCGAATTTCAAAGCAAACAAGGATGCGAAAATTAATCAATTCTAGGGTTTGCTAAAAATAGCAAATGGCTAAAAATAGCACGTACTGTGCCAGCTAAGGTGTGAACAGGATGGCAAAACCAAATGGAGGCACAGCCATGCCAGTTCCAGTGCAAAGCAGGGTGAAACGCAATGAAACCCTAATTTTACTAAAAATAGAAAGCCAGAACAGGGTTAGGGCGTTGGAAACTCATAAATGATAACTGGCATTAAACACCTTCATACACGCCCAAGAAGGTGAAAGGTCACCAAAGACATGGAAATATTCACTAAGGCATTAAAAAGTTCCTTGAGACATCCTCAAATGCGCTTGGAAATGGAGGTTGCATAGGCTAAATGCGCCTAAGGGAGGTGAAAAGTCACCATAGGCGTGGATTTTTTTCCTCCTCACACCCCAAATGCGCCTAAAGCAAGGGAAGTTTCCCTCTCACCATAGCAAATGCGCCCAAGGAAGCTGAACAGTCACTCTAGGCGTGGAAAATCTTACATAAGAAATGTGCTCAAGGATAACAAGGAAGTCTACTAGCCCATATGCGCTAGAGGGAGGTGAAGAGTCAAGTCAAGGCGTGGAAAGTCTTCCACATATGCTAAATGCGCCATAGGAGGTGAAAAGTCACTTAAAGGGGGCGGAATTCCTTCCAACACTAGTGAATGCGCCTAACATGGAAGTATGCAAGCCCATATGCGCCATAGGAAGCTGAAGGGTCACAAGATGATGGCGTTGTTTTTCTTTGATGAGGGTGAAATGCGCTCAAGGATAAAGTGAATGTCTATTAGGTGAAATGCGCTCAAGTGTAGAATGGAAATAGCCTAGCCCATATGCGCCAGAGGGAGGTGAAGAGTCATGTCTTAGGCGTGGGAATTTCTCTTCTCCATGGCATATACGCCCAAGGTAAGGATGAAAGGTAAAACGTTGAAGGTGGAAGCTACCCATGGCATATGCGCTCAAGGAAGGTGAGAAGTCACCATACGCGCCTAGAGGGAAATAATGCCAAGGGGGCGTGAAAAGGGACCAAGGGTTATTCATTTATATTTTTCCTCTTCACACTATGAAATGCGCCTAGATGTGGGGACTTGAAGAGTGAAAATGGCTAAGTAAGAAAGAGAATGTCTAGGCGTGGAATTGCCCAAGGAAGGAAATGGAAAATGACATGCTATATGCGCCCTTTGGAGATGAAATTTATATTTTTAAATAATTCCTAAGGTATTTTCTAGAGGAGAAATGGAGAGTATGAACGAGGATGATGCTAGGAATTTCCGGAGTTAGAAAAATCTTCAGAAGGGAATTTTTTTCAGGAAAATCAAGGGAATTTGCCAAGGCCAAGAAATGGGAAATTACAGGAGTGGAAGACATTCGGAGGATAAGATGAAAAACATTAGCCATTTTTATTATTTTTAAATAATAAAAATTAAAAGAACCCCTTCGTTTGGATACACATGAAAACGATGGATTCGGGAAGAATTTTTCTTCTGGGTATTAAACATTCGCAATTCAGAGGTGATTCAAGCTTACTCCACGCCATGTCCACATCGTTTCGATGGACATTTTTCCTAGTGCCTATTTTAAATAAAATTCCTAAGGCAAAATTGAGAAATTTCTCTAAGGCAAACGAATAAAATGGATGAGGAATTTCGCTAAGAAACTTGAACTTGATGATTTTGCCAAGGATAAAATGAGATGAAATGCCTTAGCTAAACAATTCGAAATTGTTCAAGGGAATGAATATTTTAAAATCAAATGCAATGAGGCAGGCTTGTGCAGAGATGATGAATTCGTGATTCTAGAAGTTCGAGATTCCGATGCTTCAGACGACAAGTGTTACAACTGGAAAAGAGAGGGAAAATGAATTCAAAATATTTGCTAAGTTTAGCCTCTGCAAGAATTCGACCAAACTATAAGTTTTTGAGGTCTTCTTCATTTTTTTTTCTCACAAGTTGCTGACGAGTTGAAAGTTGCTAAGTGCGAATTTCTGAAGAGCTGAAGTTGCAAAGTTTCGAATTTTTGAGAGAGTTGGAGGTTGCTAATTTCGAATTTGTGAGAAGAGCGAATTTGCTGAAGAGGTGCGACCTAGCTTGCTGAAGTCTCAAATTGCTGAGAGGTGCGAATTCCTTAGCTACTGCAATTGCTGAGAAGGTTCGACTTTGTGAAGAAGTTTCATGCGATTGCTGAGAAGTTTGAAGTTAAGAGGCCTGCAGTTGTTGAAAGTTCACATTTGTGAAAACATTTACAAGTTGCTGAAAGTACATTTCTTCTAGGAAACTAGTGCATCTTGGGTATTTTGAACAATGCTGGAGAAGGTGAAGGTATTTTTGAAATCATCCTGAACAAAGGTCTTCACCTCCGAAAAGAAAGGTATCAACCTACTCTTCAAATCATCTGCAGTTATTTCCTCAGAAGCCAACCTCCTGGCAAAGATAGCCTCCAACGTATTGAGGACTCCATCAAAAATATTCATCATAGCCTTTCTAACTCTGATCGAATTTGCTTGTGCTGTATCATAGAATCCTCGGCCCGTGACCACTGAAGAGTACCAACCGGCGAAGTCATATCTATCACCTTCCTGAATCACGCCTCCCCCAACCAAAGTCTGCAAAGGTGTGTGCATCAAAGCTTCCAAGCAAAGAACAACCCTAGTTTGATAGATACGAGCCTCACCCCAAGCCTGATTAACCGCCTCCATTTGTGCCATAATATCGGAGGCCTGCCGATAGGCATGAACAAGATCCTCCATAAACTTTTCTGTCTTTGTACGAACACTGGCAACCCACTTATCTGCCTCCTGTGCCATCCTTCTCAAATCCTCCACACTGCTGACTGACTCTATAGGAAATTCGGCTAGGAGATCAATTGCTGGATTTTCTTGCCCACAACGACGGGACAAGTGTTATACATAACCAATCAATGTTTTGTGCTCCATCTTCAATCTTTTGTACTTGCCTTCAGTGCGGAGCAATTTGTCCTTGAGTGCTTGATAGGAATTATCGCACTCCTCAATCACTTGGGCTCCAGTAGGGCGGCCAAGCTCCATGGTAGTCATCACATAGTTTTCTAGAACAACCTCATCTCGATCACACTCCACCCTAGGCACAACCACATGAAGCGTACGAGAGCCATCCTCATCAGTTGAAATCTTAGAAAACTTTCTGGCCTTCTTCCTCGTTGGAGGTGCACTGATCCTACTCAAGAACTCTTCCATCTCAACTGATGGATCAATTTACTCAACAGGATCACATCTCATCCTATCCCTTAGCCATTCTGGCACCTCCTGCTGCAAGTCAGAAATGATGAAGGGCTGCTCATTCCTTGCCTGTATTTCACGAACTTCTTCTATGCTTTCATCCTGATGAGGCTCATCAATCTCTATAGGCTGGGTATCTCCTGAACTTTGGGCCTCCTGCCCAGTAGTAGTATTCTCCTCGAGAGCTGCCTCAATCTCACGTTGAATGCGAATATCAGTGGCCGTTTCTTCTTCTATCTCTTGCTGCTTTTCTCCTCTAGGCACATTGACGCTTTGGCCAATTGATTCTCTACGAGGTGGCTGATTTGCCTCTTGTATCCTCTGTTCTTCATTCAATTTTTCTCTCTGATCAGCAAACAACGAATTCTCCTGCATGCTTGGAGAATGTGCCCTTGATGGAGTATGCAAGGACTCTTCAATTCTCTGAGGCTCAGGCTGGATCGACCCTTTTCCTTGTGGTTCTGGAGCTTGAGCAACCTGTTTCTTCTTCCCAACAGCTGGTGATCTCTGATGTCCCGTCAAATTATAGGTAAGGGGAATTGACCTGCTCTTAAGCCGGTTCACACGCCTCTCCACCCAACTCCGTGTGAATGTCAAGACTGGAATGTAGAGCGTATCCAAATCTGTAATTTCTGGCTCTGACCAATCTGGAAGTGGGAGTGGCGTATTCCTTACTGTTTCATAATTAACCTGTATGACATTTATATCATCTTCCACCTGGTCGGGCACCAAAGCAATCTCACATTCTCTAATCATGTCCAGTGGTATCCTTGAAAACATCCTTCTCCTAACTTCAGCCTCATCCACTGCACTCGCCCAAAAGTCCTCAATTTGTGCCTTATTCCTAAATTCCTCGGACAGTATCCATGTGATATTTCTTTGGGGATCATAATGTTGTCTTTTAATATGATAAGAGAGGTGGAAGAATTGGAGCTCATTTTTTGCTTCCCTAGTTGCTTGCAGCAATGGACAAACTTCATCCGAATTCCCCATGGTAATAGGGAAGTCGAGTCCACCCTTCTTCTTTTTCTTTTGAATCTTATCGTAGGCAATGAGTTGCCTAGATATTTCCAACATCACAATCCTGTTTGTGGGATATCAGGGCAATCTGTATGGGTAAGATGAAAACCCCTGCAGCCTGATGTAAGTAAATTTCGGAAACTGGATAAACCAACATCCGTATTTTTCAATCAACTCTTATGCCTCCTTAGATATTCTGTGATGAGCTCTTTCCTGCAACGTCCTCGTTATATGCATCGTGAAGGCATCATTGACTCTCTTGTAATGTGAGGTGCTTGTCAAATGCAACTGCGAACAAGCCTCATGAATCTTGAATTGTTGAGAGACACACCCAGTCGGCTCCTTGTATGATATCCCTCTGTATCTCGTCATCCAGGCCAGCATGTAGACAATATATGAGCTCATATAATTTTTTTTCGTTCTCCTTAGACTTTTGAGTTGCTCATGCAAATTATCATTGATCATTAATGCCTTGTCAACATACTCTTTGCCTTCCAGCACAAGCTTGATGTAGTAAAACATCCAAGGTTCAAAGATGAACGCTTGGGGGAACCCTCCAACTCTGCTAAGCATCATGACCAAGTCACAAAACTCCTGCTTCAAGTCTTCTGAAATTATTTGCTTCGGCAGCTTTGTGCGAGTTGGCTTTGGCTTGTTCATCCAACGAGAGTTTATCATATCAACACATCGATCAAATGTGGATGCATACATTCTTTCGGCCCTCTCCCTTGTTTTGTAAATCATCTTTTCGTAGGCTGGAATTCCAAATGCCTCCCCAATAGCTTTAGGCGTGAGGTTGGCCAATAGCTTGCCATCAGGTGAGATGATAGTTCTCTGCTCTGTGTTGTAACAGTTAGCACACTCCATAATCAGCTTTGGGCACCAGATTGTTTGTGGAAAACCAACAGCTGCATAAAGTCCACTTCTGACAATATTGTGCGAAGTGACCGATGGATGAACCTCCAATCCCCACCATTCGTTTTCTGAAAGTCTCCAAATTGGAGGAGCCAAGATTTGTATCAATTAATTTGCCCAACTTCGAAGAAAAATTTGACTCTGACAGGAAAGACATGCTCAACTTCTTTATTATAGCCTGCCTTGATGCAGTTGCCTTGCTGGATTCAACATGATTTTCCCTTCCAGCAACTCTTCTACTTGCTTCAGCCATCCTGCAAAAATGAAAAACAGCCATTAGAAAATAAGACATAGACAAATAACATCACTTGAGTGTGCTAGCTGAGTTCTGAAAATAAGAGGTTGCAACACTTGAAATTTCTAACTTCAAACCTCAACGCCCTTTAGCAAAGTCTCACTTCAACACTTAGAAATTTCTACTTGCAGCAACACAACCACCAGCACTTAGAAAAAATTACTCGCAGCAACACAACCTCCAACACTAATTTTCTTTTCTCAAGTTCGCACTTCTTCACTTGGAGACTTCAAGTTTGTATTCTGCAACTGATGGAGAAAATAAAAAGAGCTTCAGCTCTTATAGCCAATTTGAATTCTGGAAGAGGCTAATCTTAGCAAATTTATTTGAATTTCCGTTTTCCCTCCTTTGCCAGTCACAACACTTGTCACTTGAAGCATCAGAATCTTTGACTTCTAGAACTTTGAAAATTTTATCTTTCCTGCATAGGCGTGCTTCATCATGTTGGTACTCTGAGATTTAAAATATTAAATCAAATATTTCTCATAGAAAATTTCATCTCAACTTATTCGGAGAAAATTATTCCAGACATCCAGCTTCAATTCATAAGCCAAGGCATATATTTTTTTGTAAACATTTCTCTTATTTGCCTTAGAAAAATTTAATTTTGCCTAGGAAATTCATTAAACAGGCGCCAGGGTAAAATCTCGAGCAAGGTGTGGAAAATTTTAAAATCATCTCCCAGTGGGAAATATCCAAGACCCAGAAAAAAATTCCTTTCAAAAATCATCATTTACATGTGTATCCAGACGAAGGGGTAAGTTTAATTTTTATTATTTTTGAAAATAATAAAATTGCTAAGGTTTATTCCATTTTAATTCTGGGCGCAGTTCACACCTGTAGTCTTCACTTTTCAAATCTTAGGCGTTTTCCCTGTTTTCCTAAAGAAATCTTCCGCATGCCTATGGGCGCATTTCACCTTGCACTTGGAAAATTTTAACATCATCATCTCCCTTAGGTGTATTTTCCAATTTCATCTTGTAATGCCTTAGAAACTTTTTAAATTTAATCAACTTACCTTGGGCGCACTTCGTAACACATGCCTTTACCTTCACTTCCTTAGGGATTTCCACGCCTTAGCATCTTATCATATTTCCTCCGCAAACAAGGGCGCATTTCCATGTATCAACTTCCAGTCAAGGGCGCATATGAAGGTATGGGGAGGAATTTCATGCCTTAGAAAATTCTTTAAACTTTATTCACTTTGCCAAGGGCGCATTTAGGGTGGTGAGAAGGAAATCTTCAACGCCTTGAATACTTATCTTTCACTCTCTTTGTAGCCTTGGGCGCATTTCACCTAGGGAGGAGGAATTTCTTATACTTCGAAACTTTTCATTGCCAAGCCCTTTCACCTTGGGCGCATATGAGGGTATGAGGAGGAAATCTCCCATACTTAGAAACTTTTTGCCATGTCCTCATGCCTTGGCGCATTTCACATGTGGTGGAGGAACTTGTTTAGGCCTTGGGCGCATTTGAGGTGGTAAGGGGGAACTTCATCTTGAGGGCGCATTTCACACATGCTACTTCCATTTTCCACGCCCTAGCATCTCATTGCTTCTTGGGCACATTTTACCCTTGGCTCTTCAAGATGAGGGCACATTTAGGCATGTGCACTTCCATTTTCTTCACTTAGAATTTTTTTTATGTCACCACCTCAACCTTGGCCATATTCAGGGGGGTGTGTAGGAATTTCCCAACACTTAGAATATTTTCCCTTGTGATTTCTCCACCTTGGGCGCATTTGAGGTAGGGTGGAGGAATTTGCCATGCCTTAGATTTTTTTTATCATCACGTTTCCTCCATTGACTTGTAAGCTGGGCGTATTTGGAGGTATGAGGGGGAATATTTGAACACTTAGAATTTTTAGAACCTCCTCCATGCCAAGGGCGCATTTCACCTCTTCTCCTGCCAGTTTTCAACTTGGAAATTTTCAAGCCTCAGCTACCTCTTGCCACTCTATTTTTAGTAGATTTCGGAGATGTATGACTTTCCATGGCTTTTATCTGTTGTGAATCTGGAGTTGGCGTAATAAGCTTCTTGTTGCCTTGCCACCCTGTTTATACCTGTTGCTCAAGCTCATCTGCTATATTTAGCCTTCCTGCTATTTTTAGCAAACCCTAAAATTGCTCGACTTTTGCAACTCTGTTTGACCTGAAATTTGCTTCACATGATCTTGATGATTTAAGTGTCGTGTTCACACCTGCCTCCGGCACAAACTTGCTATTTTTAGCCAGGGAATGACTTACTAAAAATAGTAAGTATTCAGATCGTGCTCAAATTTTGCCAGTAGGTTGCTTGAAGGATGTTGATCCTGATGGGGTACTTCACTTTGACAATTTTTCGAATTTCACCCCCTATTTTTAGGCATAAAAGTAGGAAACACTAATTTGGCTTGCATGCGCCTCAAGTGATTTTGTTTGACTTGATTCCTGTTGCCTGTTGCTTTGCCTGTGAAACCGGAGCATCAAGAGCTACCCACAGTGTGCCTGCTAAAAATAGTAAACGCTCGAAAAGTGACCAGTCAGCTGTTGAATGAGTTTGCATGTTACCATGCTCGAGGGATCTCAAAAAACCCAGAAAAACCCAAAAAACCCAGAAAACTGGTCCACATGCGGGCACTGGCTAAAAAGAGTAAGTTCCTGAAAAGTGATCAATTCTGCTTGCATGTGACATCGTTGCGAAGCTCTCGAAAAACCCATGAGGAATATCCCGACATGCACTGAGAAACTTTGTATGCAAACCCTAAAAATAGCCTCTGAAGCTTGAGTTGCTGAAAGTCCTCATCTTGGCTTGCATATTATATCATTGCGAAGGTCTTGAAAAACCCAGAAAGGTCCTCCAGACATGCATTGAAAAGCACACATGCAAATCCTAAAAATGGCTCCTAAAGACCAAATTGCTAAAAATAGCCCATTGTCAGAATCTGTTCAAATTTTGCGTGCAAGCACCTTGAAGTTACCTGAATGTGTTGGAGCAGTCAGAATTCCAAAATTTCGAGGAAAAGACCCCAGACTGAGCACTTACTAAAAATAGTAAGTTGTCTGAATTCTATGAAAATTTAATGGGGGCCTGCTTGGAGCATTGTGATCGTTGTGCCAAGCTCAGATTCCAATTTGATAATTCAATTTGACCTCAAACAAGCCTAAAGAATAAAAACCCTAATTTCACAGACTTAGCCAAAATTTCCAACTTAGGTCAAATACAGAGACATCCCCGGAAGGACAGAAGACCAGAGAGAGAGAGAAAGAGAGAGAGGGAACCAAAGCCAAAAGACTAGAATGGAGCAAAAATTAGGGGGTCCCCATCTTGAATGGGGTGATGTGTGAAAAGTTCACAACAAGACCCGATAGGCAAGCAAGCATCACAAAGGAAATTTAGAGTAGGAGCAAAGGCAGATAAACAAATCAAATACACAATAACTAGAACAATCAATAATCTTTGGGACGTGACGTTCTGAATCAGCACCTCCATATTATTATATATGCTGCCACTTTCCTACATTATATCGGCTTGGTTGGAAAAGCCGTTTACTTTGACTTAGCCGTGGTTCGGGGTGTGAATGCCAGGCGCCAAACAATTGTTGACTATGCTTGTTGTGACTGTGATTGTGCTTTCTGCCCAGATTGAGAAATAGCTCCTAATTGATTATGAGACATTCATCTAGAAAGATTAATTCTGCAGGCATGATGTTACAGGTAAGAAAAAATAGTATTTAATCTAAATCACCTTTGCAGGTATTTCTGATATAATTTTTGGTCCGGTTTAAAGAAGTATATCAGTTGATGTAACAAACAAGTTTGGTTTGGCATGGAAGTTTATTATGCAAATTTCCTTGTATTTGCTTAATATATGCTCAACCAACATAAGAGGTCAGAATCTGATTTATTGCATATGTATTGTGAATTGGAATTAAACAATCTATATTTTGGACTGAATATTCTAGGCAAAGTTTGTTAAACAAATTGGTTTGCTGAATATTATCAGTGTGACTTCCTCTCATACTTGTTATGCATTGTATTATGTATAAAAATATATCTCTATTCATGTATGAGTATCAAAGGCTTCATGAATGCTTGTGAGTTCCAAAAAATTGCAAATTGAGACTATAGAAGAAGCACCACATTTCCTTAATGCAAGCAAACTGTTTGACAATATGCTTGAATACTAAACCAATGAAAAGGTGAAATAGAAAATGCAAAAAATTCATAGCAAACAGGGCAGCATACTAAGCGAACCAGAAAATATCAAGCACTTTGGGAAAGGGACACTTTAGTGGTAAAGCACAGGTATACATCAGAGTATAGGCAGAGAAAAGATGGCTATGGGTAAGTCTATTTCTGAGTTGATAGAAGGACTCTCCGAACTTATGAAGGACGTTGACATAAGGGATACTATACGACAGTGATAAAATCCAAACATAAGGGAGAGATTGAAAATAAATATTGGAATTAGAAACAAATGATGATGAAGCTGAGAATTCTAAAGCAGTTGTAGAGGAAGAGTACTTCAATCCTCTTGAAGGAGATAACAAGAACCTCCTTGTGAAGGAGAGTTAGATCATGTGGATGATTGGCTTAAGCCAAATGTTGAAAGTATTTTTCAGGTTTCTGATAATCCACTTTTTGAGATGGAAGCAAAGCCACCTTATGATAACCCACTTTATGAGGTGGAGTTCCAAGTTGTGCACGGGGAAGATGCCCCACTTGATTTGAATGATGGTTTGGAGCTTGTTGAAACTTTCAAATCAACAACTATTGATGAACCTTTTAATCATTCAAATGATGTTAAGACAGCCTATGAGCAGAGTGTTTCAATTCATGAAACATACAGGTTTGATTTACAAAAAGGCTTTGTTGGGGAGTATGCACTTGAGAAAAATGTTGAGTTTGTGCTTGCTGCAATTTTCAGACCAGCAACTAAAGGTAAGAAAATTGACCACCTTTGGTTTTATAATCCAAGGCATGAGAGAATAGAATTGAATCTTTCTACCATGTCATTTCAAAGAGGTCTTCATCAAAAGTTGCATCGCAAAAGAGATGATAGAATCCATGCATGTTTTCACATAAGAGTATGGGATCCGGGGGCTCCAAAACCTTGTAGCAGCAGGAACATGAAGGATTTTTCACAATTGTTTGTGGAGGATTCTCAAGGGTTGGATTATTTCAGTAGTATACATCATATTGTGGAAGAGTATCCAGTCACGGTTCATTGTTTCAAACTTCCACAGTCGGGGCCCAAAGTGTCAGGGGCAAGTATTAAATGCTCATTTTTATTTTCATTGTTTGATTTTCTGAGGATATTTATAAAACGGGCAATTAAATGTATAATTAGGTCCAAGCACATAGGGGGGAGCAAAACCTAGTGTGAAATTGTCAAGGGTGACAATTTTTGACGCTACACCATCTATAATTATAGGTCATTGTAATGGCTCTCTATTGCTTTCTTTAGCTGCTATACTCATGCCTCATGCCCCTATAGTCTCTACTTTTTTATTTCTCTTGGCTGCCTTGCTGTGCAAAAAAATTAAAAAAAGGGATGCACTCACTCTTATTTATTCCACCTTTCAAGTCATTAAAAAGATTTTTAATTTAGGTTTCTTGACATTAATTTTAATATATTCAAAAGTATTAATTTAGGGTTTCTCGTCATTGATTTAATATATTTAAAATCATGTTTCATAGAAAATATTTTAGGGTTGACATATTGCCTTTCATCATTTTAACCCTAGTCATGGGTTTATAATTTCTCCCACAACTATTTTTTTTAAACAATGGCTTAGATTTGAGATTTGAGACTTCCCTTGGGAATCCAAGCAATCTTCTTTTCTATTCTAACTTGATGTGCTTTCCAGTAGCATGGATCCACATAGGTAACTCATGGACATTGAATATAATTTCTCTATTTCTAAAGATGGATTACAATACAGTTCCTTGCTTTATTAATGGCTGTACTCTTTGGGTGTGGAAATTCCATTTAGAACTTATCTCTCTCACATCTCCCAAAGTAATGTTTATCTTATTATTTCAAAAAGAAATTGTCAAACAATCAATGGTTTCAATGGTAGGATACAATGTCAAATTCATTGTTGTATTATGTGTTGTTTGAGTTTAGGATATTTTTATTTATATAGAGACATCATAGATGCATAAAATCATGTGTTTGTAGAGGCTATTATTCATGTTCATGTCTCTGTACAAAATAGTAGACAAAGCCTTAAGGCCCTTTCAAGTTAGAGATTATCCATATAGAAATAGATATTTTTAAAATGTATTTAATTTTCAATTAGGAATGTTGTATGTATTACATAGCAAACATTCATTTTAAGATCTTTATATTTACAGATTTGTGATGCATGAAATCATGTGTTTGTAGAGGCTATTATTCTTATTCATGTCTTTGCATAAAATAGTAGATAAAGCAATTAGACCATTTCAAATTGAAGATTATGTTTGTGAAGAAACAGAGATTTATTTTTAATGTATTTAATTTTCTATTACAAGTGCTGTATATATTTCATAGCAAACATTAGTTTTAAGATCTGTATATTTACTGATCTATTTGTAATTACTTTGTTTTTGTTTGAACTGATAATTAAGCAATCTTCTTTTCTATAGCATTGATGCCCATTGATTTATATTAATGATACTAATAATACATAATATGATATGATCGCTCTTGAGAGATAGAGGATGATGCAACCTTTGCTGAGTGATGAATGAGTAAAAGCGACAATGCTCGTATTTTATATTGTCACCTGTTAAATGCCCCTCCATCTTGGCCATCTGATCCTGACAAATGGTGTGAAACACAAACACATAGTAGACCCATGTGGCAGAAAGTTTGCAGCCTAGCTCGTCAATCAATATACACAACATTTGAAAACATAACCCTTGCTTTCCACGCAGGGCCTAGATTTGATGGTCGATCCTGTTTGTCAAGTAATATTTTGTGACAGTTAGCTATTTAAAAGGCATGTTAAGACATTTTGTTTAAATCTATATTATAGATTAGATATATACTTAATTATAATTTTGTATAATTTTTGAGAGTATATACAAAATCTTCCTTTCATATAATATAGTCTTCTATTTTACAACATTCTAAATATGATTACATTGGCAAAAAATTTTAAGCCTGGATTTTGGATCCAAATCTTTTTGAAAGGTTCATTTGTTTCGCAGTTCTTTATAAAGATTTCTTTTCTTTTGAGATTCTTTATAATTAAATGGTGGTTTTGTTACACCCCGATTGTATAGCTACTATTGCATAGGGCAATTGAGTGTAATGTTTGAATCTTTGATATGAATAAACGTGTTTTGTTATCAAAATGAATGTACTCTATTTAAATGACTGTCTCATTTGATTGATTCTTCTATTGATGTTATGTTGCATGCATAGAATTAAGTTATGAACATTCTAACCTAAGATGTTTTGTATACTATTGATGTTGTGAACAAGTAACTGCCGAGATTGTATGTCTATGGTTGCAGGAACAGGAACGATTCCTCCAGGCGGAGGGGAGACATCACTCGGGAGAGGGGCTTGGTCGAGTAACCGGTAAAGTTGATCAAGTTGAGCATACACACACTTCACTGAGGGTTTTGGGAACTGAGTCAGATTGAGTTGTCATGATAAGTCATCCTTAGGCTTAGGAGTTTCTGATTACTTCTTTATGCTTTATGAGTGGTGTTACTTGATTGACTGACTTACTGTTCTATGAACCTTGAATGTGAAATGTGAACTGATAAGTTATACTGATGCCTGGAATTTACAGTTAAATGTATATATACATGTTTGTGCAATTATGTATATTAAAGGTACTCCGACTGGCCTATAATACACATAATTGGATAATTGAACGTAAACATGTATAGATATGTTTAAGTGTAAATATGGATATGTTTATTAATATATTTAATATAGATATTATTATAGTTTTATCGATAAAATAATATATTGATATATCTATTGTAATATTCGAATATTATATAGATATGTTTATATATATTTATATAAAGGTAAATTAAAACTATAATAAGTTATATTAAATATAATACAAAATATATTAATAACATTTTAAAATATATATTAATATGACTTTGCCTTGGAAATATTTGAAATGGACTTATAGTTGTTTGGTAATTATAATACATTTATCATTTGGAATAAAAGAACTTCGAAATTTATAAACCTTTGGAAATACGTTGGAAATTATACATGGAAAATATTAAAAGAAATGTAATAGTTTGAAACTATAGACTTTAATGATTTTTAAATCAGAAGTTTGAATAAAACTAAAAATCGCAGATTTCTTCACGGGAAGAAATCGCGTGACTATTTGAGCTGAGAACAATGGAAAATACAGCAGGAGAATCCCGTGCCCAGTTCGCACATTATGGACTTGGTCGCGGATGCTTGTACGCCACCATTTTGGGACGCGTGGGCGGAAGGAAGCCAAAAATGTCTGTGTAACCCTTGACGTTTTCAACAGTGAACTTCAAACGCCATTTGTTCATACAGTTCGTCATTTTTGAGGGCATTTTCAGTGACTACGCCTGTACGTGGATGCTTCACGAATTCGCCATGTGAGAGTTGAAGCATTCTTCGAAAATAAGGTTGATTCATCACTTAAATTTGTCGAGTGTCTGGTTATTTGTTTGCCACTGCACATTTTGACAATGTCAATAGGAGAGGTGTCGAATTCTCATGCCTACAATGTAGTAAACATGAGAATTCGAAACCTATATAAAGAGGTTGCTCTCATTGTTAAACCACCACTTTCCTTTGCATTTGGAATTACGAATTTTATTGCTGTTGCATTTTCTGTGTGTTGCAATCCCTCTTTGCTGTTGAGTTTTGTGAGAGCCTTATTTCACCATCACTGCTGTTTGCATTCTTTGTGAGTTGCAAAGCATCATTGCTATTTAGATTGTGAGAGCCATATACAATTTTGTGAAAGCCATCTACAATTTTGCTGAGAGCCATATATCATCTTGCTGTGACTGTATTGCTGAGAGCAACATTCCCTCATTACCAAACTGCATCTACTTGAGAGTTGTATTTGTTCATGCTGTGAGAAGTAGCTGGTAAAGGCTGTGAAGGACAGTGGAGGAAGAGCTGAAGCTACCGATCGAACTCATTTCGCAGCAAGGAAATCAGGCATGAGAAATGTCTTTGTAGAATTTCTGTCATTGATTTAAAAATGAGTTATTTGTTTGCTTGATTATGCTTTGCATTATGTTGTAGTATGAAAGGAAAATATTAGAAAGCCTCTATTTTTCTAAGGAATTGTATTGAATTGGGAATAGCTTAATTTCATTAGAAAAGGCTTATTGAATTAAGAAATAGCTTAAGAGCTTGTTGAATTGGAAATAGCTTAAAAGCTTGTTGAAATGAAATAGTTTGATTTCATAGGAGAGTTTGAAAAGGAATAGCATGAAAGGGAAATGTTTGATTACTTCTTAATAAAAGTACTTTATGTTTTGTATTACTTGAATACTGCTTGAACTCCTTAAATAAAGGAAAAGGAACTAGTTATTAAATACTAGGACGAGGGTGGATTCAGTACCAAGGTAGTCTAAAGCTTTAGAGTTAAATAGGTTAACTAGAGAAAGCTATGTACTCCATGGATAAAGATTTCCATGTTAGGAGGTACCAAAGGGACCCCTTGTTGACTGTACTCCATTTCCTGTTTAAGTAATTGAGGTAGGATAGTCTGGGATGATTGACTATCCAGTGAAGGACTAAAACCTACGCATAGTGTAAGATAGCCTTAAGTCAAATCGGCCCTGAGTAGTGTATATGATAGATGACCTTCATTCGAAGTACTGAATGAGAATACTTTGGCCAAAGTAGTGGAAGGTACGACATCCACTTAGAAGTGAGATAGTCAAGACTACATTGTCAGTTCATTGTGATCCATCATGCTAGTTCGGGATTGTGAAATAACAAGTTCTAGATGTATAGGACACAACACTATGCTCAGTTGGGTTGTCACAGCCGGGTACTTTACCAATCTCTTCGTTCGAAGGGAGGGCCATCTATTGAAATGATAGATGTGCGGGGGACCGCATTAACAGTCCATGGTCGGCGGAAAAGCGCCTGAGTGATGTTTGTCCTCCACCGCAGGCGACGGATACACCAAGATTTGAAAGGAAGGGAACCTGGACTATCTTACTACTATTTGTGCAAAAGCTTACGAGCTATGTATGTAATTGTTTTACTTTTGTACTCTGATTTATATTTACAATGAAAATGGAATTCATTTGGAAATATATATTGTAACTTGCATGTATTTATCAATAAAGAAAGGAAGAATTTTATTGCAATGTCTTTGTTACTTGTTACTTTTATATGTTTGGAATGAAATGTTAGAAAAAATTTAATTACCCAAGGATGGGGTCGTTACAGGTTTTGTTTACGTGAAGAAAACTACAAGTGAGGTTGCACACTAGCTCTAATCCTCTCTCCTAGGCATGACAAAGCTTTTGCGTCGGCTGAAGGAGATGTGTAATTTCTTACACTTGGTGAATCCAAGTTTGTGAGCACGACTTTCTTGGGTCTTTCCTCTTACCTCTATCATTTCCTTCTAGTTTGATACAATTGATTTTGGATTCTTGGATTTTTATTTTTTTTCATTATAGCTATGTGGATGACTTATATGTTGTCTTAAATTCACAAATGGAAGTAAATTACATCAATTATTAAAGATTGTTGATCTATGACTTCTTCATTATTTAGAATGACAATCATCCAGGTTCAATTACAATATCTCAAAGTAAGGTATGCACATGATTTACCTCAAAAATATAATATAATGGATTGTAAACTAGTTGTTATACCTAAAACCTATAAAGCTAGTACTAACCCTAAGACCATAATGTAAAAGGACCAATCCTATCTTGTAAGAATTTTTGATATAACTAAACATAACTAGACCAGAAGTTACCTCTATAATAGTTATTACATTTAGATTTATGAAAAATATTTATATGGCTCATTGGAATGACAAAAAAGAACATCAAAAGTATCTCAAGACACAATTAATTATGGTCTTTCTTATTCTTGCACCAAGAATAAAATTTCTTTATTTATTGTCATATTAATTAACTAATTATCCTATTAATAGAATACATACCTCAAGTTATGTCTTCAAAATATGATATAGCTGCTATCACATGGAGTAGTAAAAACTAACTTCCTATGGCTCTTCTATTCATAACGGTTCAATATAGAATTGCCACCGAAGTAGCTAACAAAGCAATGTGGCTTAATCATCTTTTAGTATTTTACATGAGCTTCATATGGGTACTATTGATAGTAGTTACCATTTTATTCCAAGTCACTAGCTGGATTGCTCTTGCAAAAATCTGTTCAATATTAATGGACAAAGAACATTGAATTATATGTATCTTTCTTTTGTGAAAATGTTCTCAATGGGGATATTACTCTACAATTCTGTCAACTTGATCAAGTAGCTGATATCTTTAACAAACCTCTTGGTAGTGTAAAATTCTCCAAATTTCAAACAATGCTCAACCTCAAGGGGTTGCTATTGAGGGGGAGTGTTCATGGCAATGCCACCTCCTAATTGTTTCTTGTTATATGTAAGCCCTTAAAGTACTATATAATCTCTCTCTCTGTAAAACTTTTGTAAGGCATGTATTACATGTGAGACGTGACTTGATGCTTGTAAGACATACTAGCATTGGTAAGGCCTAAGGGCAGTGTATTATATGTAAGACCTACAAGCATTATGTAAAGAACCTGGGGGGTGGCTATTTTGAGGAGGCTTAGGTTCCAATAAGAAAAATTATAAGGCTTCTTTATGAGCTTCATTGAGAAAATTGGGATTGAAATTGTGACAAAGAAGTTTATCATGTAGTTTGGAATACATGATATTTGTCTTGGCATACATTTTATCTTCGTTGTGTGTCTATCAAAAAAGTCCTATCTTATTGAAGAACCTTTTTTCAAAAGAAATTGATAGCATACACCCCCTATAAACATTAAGGTGGAGTGTTAGAGCATAATGATTATTAAGGGCCATATCTTTCAATAGATTTAAATAAACAACCAACATAACTCTAATATAAATTATAGACCTTATAATATAAATATGTTCTAAATATATTTTTTATTAAAAATTATTTAATTAATTGATAATTACCAAAGATTTATCTTATAAATAGTAAATAATTTATTAAATAACAAAAGTCTTTTATGAAAAGGTGTAACTTTCCATTTAGGAATTACCTACCTTCACTTCCAATATTATAAGGAGTTCCCGTTTATGAAATATATGATTATGATTTTGGATATTATTGTAAGGGGTTTGGAAGAGGCCATTTGCAAGGAGAGATTTTAACTCCAGGTTCTTGATCTATATTATTATGTAAGTTTTATCATTCAAAGTGATATTTGTGAGGGCTTTCACTGTTTATGGTCTTCCCCACCATAAATTCTGTGCTCCTATGTATGCGTTGAATATTTGATATATTTACTTATTTCATATTTATTAATTAAAATACTTAAAAGTCAATTATATATAAACTTTAACATGAGCACTTATTTTCACTTGTGTCAATCAGAATTTGTTAAACTAATTTCTTCACACTTCTTGGATGATCAATTTTCTGCCTCTATAATTTGTAGAGTACCAATTTGTTCAACATTGTGGCAGAAAAGGTCATAGCTGTAGTTCATGTTTTGATCTACATATGTGTATCTCTTGTGGTAAGACCATGTGTGTTGCTTTTCTTTAAGGTCGAATACATGCATGTCATCTTGGATCTTCTAATAAAAAGTGTAATTATGTATGTCAAGAGATGTTTATATAGATGTTTGGTTGAACTTTAAGAAGTCAATTCTGAAATTAATTTAGAACTACCTGATGCTTGATTTTTCTTTCATCGTTTAATTATCTTAGATATAGACTTTTTTCATCTTTCGTAGAGAATTTCATTTGGGACATAATTTTGATATAAAGGCAATGGAAACTTGCATCCAACAAGCACCACAAAGCTATTATAAATTATGAATTTCGTATTGTTCATTTTGTGTGCTATTATCTTAAAAACTCTTAAAATTTTTAGTTCACCTTTCTTTTTACTATTCAGAAACGTACTTTTATAATATGTACTTTCTGATTTTAATAGTTGAAAATTTGAAGTTGGTTTCTATGTGGCAAGTATTAGATCCATCAATATGATCATCACTTCTTTTCCTCTTTTCTTTAGACTAATGTTTCTGTTTTTCAGGCCAAGAACAACCACCTTATATTACGAAGTTAATGTCATACCAAGATTCAATTTTCCTGCAATATTTGTGGAAAGAATAATCAGGAAAGATCTTCCTCTAAATCTTCAATCTGTTGCTGCTAGAGCTGAAGCCAAATCTGGAGCAATTTTGAAGGTGCTTCCTGGCCAGAAAGTTTCTCGTTTTCTTCCAGTTGGAACTGTTCAACTTTCCTTACACAAGAACATAAACCTTAAATTTCCAGTCACACTGATTCTAGAAAATTTGCAGGAAGTCGAGTCACTTTATCATGAAATGGATCACACATTGGAATCTGCTGAAGTTGAGGATAACCAATCAACTAGTACACTGGAAAAGTTATGTAGAATTAGCATAAACGACCTTGCTAATGCTTGGAATAATTGGGTCCCAACTGCACAAAGGTGTAGTCTAGATAGACCTTGTATTGTTGATGAAGTTCATCTTCGAAGACTTGATGATTTGCTTGTAAGAGATTTTTTGCTTCCTTTGCTTTTAGACTGAAACTTAAACATACTTTTTACCACATGTTTAGGACCTTGAAATGATAGTTCTATTTTTATTTTTTATTTTTTTAATATTGGGAAAGGGTCCTGGTTCTGTATTTTAACTAAGCTGGTTATTTATTTATCAAGGAAAATGGAGGCGTACATCGCAGGGTTATTGCCACTATAACTATAAAGGCACCCTCTCAAAGTGTCTGGAAGGTTTTGACGGCATATGAGAGCTTACCTGAGTAAGTTGTGGGGCTTAGTAACGTAACATTATTTTGTTCTATGTTGCTAAATCTTCTGAGATTTATATTAGCACTATGAAGTCAATAGTTTTTTCTAATTAAAGCTTAGCATTTTTCTATTTTTAATAAATTCTTGAAAATATCTTCTTCACTTATTCAGGATTTTTATATTTTTGGATTCATATGTGAGGGGATTATTCTTTCAGTATTTTTATTTTGTGAAATCAAAAATAATTTCGATGGCATGATCTATATATATGGAAAAACCAACAAGCTTATTCTGGATTATGTGTAACCGGTTGAATGGGTCTAAAAATGATCAAACCTTATTTTGTTCCATGAAGAATCAATATGAATATTATTCAACAACCAAATCTTTAAAGCGATGTGTAAATCCTAGCTTTCACTTGCAGGGATGTAGTAGACTCAGAAAAGAGTGTAACAATCTGTAAAACCATTTATATAAATAGTTCTCACATGAGCATGAACCTACAAAATTAATCCTGTAGAGTATAGCTCCAAGAAGCTGTTAATATCAGCATTCAAAGTAATAATTAAAAGTTCTGACAATATCCAGTCAAGAAGAAAGTAATGACCATTTCCCTAACTTATTACACACAAACAAGAACTTTGTTCAGATATTGGTATGATAGGCAACATATTCGACAAATATTAAGTGATGATCAAGCTCTGCATTAGGTAAGTTCCTTTAACAATTAGGAAAAGCTTTATGACTGTTTCAAGTCTCCAATAAGAGATCCCAATCTTATGATTAGCAGCAATTAATAGTCATCACTTTATATATCACATGAAAAGCTTTCTATATTACCCTATGCACTACCTCTAATTCCATAGGCACGTGATGGCTATTTTTTGTTACTCTACTGATTGTCTCACTATGACAATTAATAGGCAGTTATATTGCTTGAATGGTGTTTGAAACAACCATGAATACTATGACTAGGTCCAACTTTTGATTTCAAGTCGAGTCTAAGTCTAGGGGTGTTTTGTCTAATTAGGCCGTCCATAAAAAATAAAGGGTAGAGAAATTTTGATCTGTAAGATTATAAAAGCTAGAATTCAAGAATCAACAAAATATTGAATTACTTCCTTCTTGCTTATGCAAATGAGGTTTCCTTAAGAAAAGAGAATGTTGTGGTCAAAACACAAAATGAAGGGATTTATCTTGTAAACCCCTCAATGTGGAGGAAAACCATTTTTATGGTAGTGGCAATGGCCTTGTTATATTGTTTATTATCTAGGGAAGATAATAGATCAAGTTGAACTTCATTACTCTCTCTTTCTCACTATGAACAATTGGATTCTACAATATTTCTTTAATTCTTTGAAATGATAATTGATATGCAATATTAAACAAAGGAGAGGAATACTCAAATAATAAAGTACAAGACGATGCTTCTAAAAAGAAACAAGACGATGTTTGTTGTCAAATGGATGCTGGCAAAACTTCCTAAAAATATAATCTTTGATTGGAGGGTCCTAATTGATTCTGATTGGTCGAAAATGCTTCTTAATCAGGCTGATCTGGTTAGAATCGTCAAAAGGTCAAGATTTCTCTGGTGGGTCTATTTTGCTTTTTTCAGAGGGAAAAACATGAGCTCAGAAGTCATCAATGGAGGAAGGTCAGCTGCCAGATGTCAGATTCAAAGTCTTAAATACTGCACAGACATTGACGAATGGCGAATGAAGCATGCAAAATAGTGAATAGAGAGGCAAATGAAAAAAGTTGAAATTGTTGAAATTTTTTCTAACACTGGAGAAGCTAGGCACCCCTATTCAAGAAGGGCACTTGGCATTTCATGCCCGAGTGAAATTTTGTCGATTTTCGGAAAATGTTCAAATTTCCCAGTCAGCTCCTTTCAGTCACATGGGACTCAGTCAAAAGCAGTTTATAGGGCTGGGAAAAGTAGATCATCTCAGTTATGTTCAAGCTCCTCAGTTGATTCATCATCTAGTGTCGAGGATCAGTCAAACAGTCGAAAATGGAGATCGAAAGGGGGCATTTTGCGAGAAAATGAGGAAAATGAAGGAAAAGTTGAAAATCATCAAATTTTGGCTAAGTCTGGGTTGCGTGGGCACCCTTGTCAAGGAAGGGTGCCCAACTTCTCAACACTTAGTTTAGTTTTCGCTCGTTCAAACATTCAACAAAACTTCTTTGTTAGCCCGTGTAATGTCCTCGATTTAGCCCTACCCTTTTCTTGAGGTTTTAGCCTATTTCCAGAAACTCGTAGGCTAAGCAAAATTGGAAATTAGGGTTTCCTATTTTATAGGGGTTCTAAAGAAGGTTTGCATGAATAAGGATTGCAGATTCTTTCTAGGTTTTTAGAGAGCTTCGTAGTGATATGACTTATAATGTCATCGGACAACTTTTCTAAATTTACTATTTTTAGTAAATTCTATTTCTGGCAGTGCCATCTTGGGCAGTAGCATCAGTAGTTAGCTCAGTTTCCATTTCGGGCAAAGCAGTTTGGAGCATATTTGGCCTTCAGCACTTTGAGGCTCATTTTGGGTAAAATGATTTATTCTAAGTCATTAATGTTATGATTTCTTATTGACCCCCTTGGCCTAGTATTAATGACTTAAAGTTGTTTTAAAAGGTGGCCTTGAGGGTGGACGCCTCATTGGTAGATTATTTAAATATTTCTAAAGTAAATATTTCTCCTCAAGTTTTGGATGCCTAGAAAGGTGAATATAATGTTTTAAAAATTAAAATATTTCAAAAGTGAAATGGACGTCTCTTTTGGAGGGAAAAAGAAATGGAAGCTGAAGAGCCAACAGTCACCTTCAATTCTATAAACGAAAGCCTTTTCTCTCTCATTTGTTATCTTTGGAAAATATTGTAAAGTTATGTTGCTGGTTTGAAATCCAGAATCCGGCTAAGGGAAAGCTTAGCAAATTTACTCCATTCTTCGGGCCTGAAACTATGGTCCCCTAGATGGTCAATTGGGAATGTGCTTCATTCAAAAGTGCATATTGTGCTTCATCGTTGAAAGATTTTGAAGATTTTGGTAATAATTTCCAGTTTTGTATTTGCTGGTTCAAGCATGGCTGAAATGAGTTTTCATTTACAGCTTTTGAAGTGATTTTAATTTGCATATGGGTATTTGGTCAGTCATTTCCTATGCTATAGGCGATCATTCTTGTGCATTTTCAGATTTTATTATGATGTCTACAATTTTCTAGAGCAGGTCGCCTTGTTCAGGAGGGTTTATCATCTCCAGATTTCTTCTTAGGATGCATGCTTAACAATTTGAAGGGTATTAAAGTTGTTTAATGACTTGTTCTTGGGTGCCCTTCATCGAGCTTTCATTTGCAATTGATTTGGTGTCATTTGGTTGAGTATTGAAGGAGATATGAGCATTTTAGTGATCTCCTAGCTTGCTGGTCTGAACAATCAGTTTGCTGGTTTTGTATATCAGATCTGGTTATTTCCATTTCGTGCTATATTTCTTGGGTGTGTTCATTCTTATTTGTAATCAGAAATATAGTGTCATCATTGCAGCTGTTTTGGAGCAGATTTCTATTGGAAATCTATGTAATTTGCAGGTAATTTACATTGTAAGACTGAGAATTAGTAGTACTAATCCAGTCATTTATATTTGTGCATTTACTTGTGTTTCAATTCACACATTGTAACCCCTGGATGGTTTACCGCCAGTGTGGAAGAATAAACATTTGTATCTATCTATCTCACCCACTGAAAAGTGGCGAATTCTTACTATTGAGTGGATGCTTGCCGCAGCAGATGAAGTGTTTTAATTGTAATCTTTCCCCCCCACTATTTGGTGGTAGTGTGGAAAATACTCTCATGGCTGGTTATCCGCCTATCTTCTTTCAATTCAGCAATTAGCACTCCACCATATGTTAGCACCTCGCCTGTCAAAGGATTTTGAGTGCACATTCTTGGTGTTGAGTTTAGTCTCTCTTTCAGTTGTAGTCTTTGTAATCTTGATTCAATAGATCCTAGGGATCCTCTGATCATATGCCCGCCCCTCCTCCTTAAGTGGTTTTAGGGCGCATTCTTGGTTAGAGTTCTTTCATGCAACGTTTTGGATTAAACTAACCTTAACGGGTGCTTGGTTACATGGTATTTGTTATCGAAAATCAATTTTTTTTGAGAGAGTATATTTCAGTGGTATCAGAGCCTGTTTTCCTACCATCCTGTGAGTTTCAGCGTTCAGTTATCAGATGAGAGTCAGAGAAAACCGATACTACACCAAAAGTCAGAACAAATTCTAGTTCAGCTCCTTGTGGTATCCAGAAGTTGGCAGTTAGACATCGCTAATGAAGAAGAGATGAAGTTGGTAGAGACTCTCTTTTTGGCTGGAAAGAGACTTGGCAAAGAATCTCAGTCAAAAGGAAATGAAGAGAACATTCTTCATTTGTTAGAACAATGTTTGAGACAAGTGAAGCCATCACCTTTGGAGGAAATGCAGTTGGCTTTAGCACCTGCAGTGAATTGTTTGAATCATCCCTATTGGTTGGGGCATCCCGATGAAGAAACCAAGCTGCTGATTTCTTCTTGCTTCATGGAGATAATAAGAATTGTAATTCCCCAGTTGCCCTATGATGAATAAACTATGAAGGCCATATTAAGTATGATTGTGGAGAGTTTTCAAGATATGGATGAAACTGAGAGTGTTTTGTTTCCAAGAAGAGCTGCTGTCCTAAAGACATTTTCAGAAGTAAGAACTTGCATCCTTTTGATAGAATTGGGAATGGATAATCAGATTTACCATTTGTTTGATTATCTCTTCACTTCGACTTGGAGTGAGCAGGAAGAAGGGGTGTTTGCAACTGTTAAAAATGTTCTAATTGACACAATTAAAGAAGCTGGTAGTCTTCCCGAAAGTGTCCAATCCTTTCTCTTGGATACTTATAAACGTGAAGAGTAGATTTCTCCCACTGCTGATTTGTTAGTTAAAAGAATTTTCAGTCAATGTGAAGAAAAATTGAAGCCATTTTTGAAAAAGATTGTTGAAGACAAAGAGGAGATTTCCGAAGCTGAAGAGGAAAATGAAATTTGGAATTCCTTCGAATTCATAGCAAATGTTCAAGGAGTTTCCATTTATCCTGCAGTAGAAAACAATGAGTCAACAGGTGTTTTGGAGCCTCAAGTTGAAAATCCAAGAGCATAACTTCTAGAAACAAGAGTTGACATGAAGTTACATATTGAGATCATAAGTGCAGATCCAAATGAAGGAGAAGTTTGGTTGGTAGAAGATATGTGTTCAACCAGCGAATTGCCTTTTCACAATTTGGGAGAATGCTGGTTTGAAAGCTTTTGTCCTCAATTTTTGACATGCCAAAAATTGGAGCAACCTACCAAAAATTGAGGTTTTTCTCTCTAAAACACGTTTTATGAGGTGTTGAGGTCAGAAAACTTTAGATTTCAATTGATGATCCCCTTGGACATCCTTTCATTAGCTCCCCTTTCTGTTTTTGTAAAATTCTGAGTCATTTTTCTTGTCTTTTTGGTCAAATTCGGGTTTTTAAGGCAGCTCAGCAGAATAGGGAATTTTAAGTCTAAAAGCAAAATTGCTAAAGTCACCAAAAAGTCCGAAATTGCTTAAGTTGCCAAAAGTTCTGATTTTTGCTAAAAGCAAAATTGCTAAAACTTCAAAAAGGTCTGACATTGCTTAAGTTGTCAAAAATCCCTATTTTGTCAAAATGAAAATTGTCAAAAGAGCTAAAAGGTCCGATTTCATCTATTTGACAAAAATAAAATTGTTGAAGTGATAAAAAGTTCCTATTTTACTCATGAGTAAAAAAAAAAAGTTGCTGAGTGAGCTTGAAAACCCGATTTTGGTCATTTTTGATTGTTGCTTGGTTCTAAAAACCCCAATTTGAGAGTTCGCCCAGATTTGAAGAAGAGTCTGTGTTCAAATTCTATTGTATACCTCTTTCTAAGGAGCTTTCATAAATTCTTCAGCTCAAATTGTGTCCTCAACTTGATTATTAATCTTCTCTTCTTTGCTGAAGATTGTGCAAAGCATTTGGGGTTTTCTCTTCATTTTTGAGCTTCTCTTTCGCAGGTATGTGTTTTTATCTTGTCTTTTCCTTTTGTTTGTTCTTCCTCACTATCAAAACTGCGCTTTGTCTTTGGTAAAACGTTTTTTTTTTTTTAATGATTTAAGTTTCTTCTTCAAGCAAAAAACGCGTTTTGTCTTGACCAAATCACGATTTTATTTCTAATGCCTTTTGTCTTGCATTGGATGTTTTTAGAAACCATGTCTTTTTCTCTCTGAGAACTTTTGGAGTTTGGAGAAACAAGGGTTTCTGCAAATCAGATTTTGGAGAACGTCAACTCTTCAGAATCCAGCATACTGAGGTTGTGAAAGATCAACTGAAGATTGCTAATGGTTGGCTTCATTACAGAGGTCAAAAATCTGTGCTTATTGGAGAAGAATCAATGAGGGTTTTAAGAGCAGATTGCAAACTTTCATCCGCTGCTACAGTACCCGCGTGAACAGTACTCGCGTGAATAGTACCCGCGCTACAGTGGTGTGAACAGTGTTGCGCTACAGTGCTAGGTTATCATTTTGGAGAGTAAATCTGGTTATCCACATTTGTATTGCTGTTGTTCGTTGTTTCCAGCCACAGCGTGATAATTACAGAAGTGTTGGGCGTGATTTCAAGCATTGGACAGCTTCTACAAGGGAATTGCAGACATTGTAGAGGGCATATATGCTGGTCTGGACATGATTTACCAATTCTGGGCTGATTGTGCATGTATTTCTAGCTTCTATCTGCTGTTTGGACTCAGACATTTGCCTGTCTCTCATCAACAACAATAGCAATTGCTCAGAAATCTTATCTCCAGGTCTGAAATACATTGTCTAAATATTGCACTTGCTACAACAATCATCTTGTAAGTAGTTGCAGGTCATATATCTCTGTAGATCTTTCTGAGTTTTGTCATATGAGTTTCAGACCTCTGTATTTGCTCAGAAAATCTGAATATAGTTACCTTGTATGCTAAAGTAATATTCTCAATGCATAAGTCTGTAGTCCGGTCATCAGTCCTGCTCATCTAAGAATGCATTGTATGTTGGACAAGTCTGAAATATCAATTGCACACCATGTTCTTTAGCATTCAGCCTGGGCTTGTGTAGGATTGTATTTGCTAATAGCAGATAATTATTTGAATATCAGATATCTATGAGGTATTGTTTTGCAAACTGATTTTAATGTCTTAAGGCTGTAGATGTTCTTACCAACATAGTATAATGCATGCCAATTGATTGACATAATGTCAATTGGCTGTAGGTGCAATTTTTACATGTAGAAATCATCTTTACACATTTGAAAGCTAAATAAAAGTTGCACTTTCACTGTGTTCCATGCTTAGACATCTTAGGGGTAATTTGTAAGCATTAGAACACTCTTGAAATCATTTTCAAGCGAACATATCAGACTGTAACATCAGACCAGCAAGCTAGAAGATTGCATATAAAGTGTTTGACGATATTCCTTGAAGGTTAGAGCTGCAATTTAATATCAGAACTTGCAAGGGATATCACAAATCTTCAGAGTTCCTGATGCTCCTACATATTCAGAAATCACAGTGAAGAGTGCTCATAATCATTACAAGTAGAAAAAGAATGATTGTATTAAACATATCAACCACAGGTGGCTTCTCAAATCACGACTTTGTGTAACCCAGATACCCAAATTGTATCGGTCTGATTTTAAGGAAGAGATTAATGATATGATCACTCTCCTGAGCAGAATAGTGGGGTTGAAAGTTTCCAATATGTTTGAAAGCTGGATGTATAAATTCATTGTGGTTATCAAAAAAGCATAGTACCCGATGTTTTGGGGTGAAATAATCAGCGACAGTTTGTATGAACAACTTGCACAGGTTCCTACCACACTCACCTTCTACATGAATTCATATTTGGTTTATATAGCAACTTCATTGAGGCAGTTTCCAGGCCTTTCTACTAAAGGTGATAGATCATTGGTTCCTGTATGGGAGTATTATGATCAGTTGACTTTAAGGCAAAGTCGGGTGCATTATAGAAGAGTTCAAGATGCTTTTTTTGGTCATCTCATGTGTTTATTTGACAAAGCATTGAAAAACAACAGGGAATCCAAGGCTGCTTGGAGAAAAGTAAATGAGTACGGTTGCCTATTTCTTCAATTTCCTACCTTCACTTATATGAGTTGGCTGTTTTGAAGACCAACCTTATATGCTTCCAAGGTATCCGACAGATAAAATCATTTTGATGGAGCTGGGAAGGCAGTTGATGACAGTGCATGCACGTCAAGCTACACAACATAAGACCGGAGTCTGTATTTCATCACATAATCCATTGATAATTGGGAGGTACTCTTTGACAACTTCCTCAGGGGCAAAAGCAATGGAAGCTGAACTTTAGGAAATAAAGTTGAAGAAATTCCAGGCCAGAATGGAATTTGACTACAGAAGAGTGAAAGAGAAAATTAAAAGAGCCTTCACTCATGTACACTGCATTGAAGACATTTGGGCAGACCTTCGAACAGAAAAAGATATCTATAGAATGGATTACTGCAGGCTCATGGTGGAACAAGTTGTTGATCTCAATCTGACCTTAGTTCCAGAAGGAGTAATTGATGATGGGTAGGTTTTAGATCCTGAATATGAAGAACAAGAGGTGGCTAACGCTCTCATTCCTGCAATCCAGTGGTCTCAGAAGGAATCTACCTCTATTTTTGATAGATTTTAGTCAGTCTTAGCAAATACCAACACTTGGCTCAAAAGCATAGGTGTTAAGACTATAAAAATCAAAATCGGAGCTGAGGATGATTCAGCTGGTCCCAAAGGATTGAAGTCAAAGGTTAGAGATAGATCAAAAGAAGGAGCTTCCTCTTCAGGTACCAGAATTAAGTTGAGAGTAAGTTGGGCTGTGGAAGAACCATTGGAAAAAGAAACACTGAAGGGGAAAGAAGTTAAGGAGACGCAGATTCAAGTTTTGGATCAACAAGAAGAAGAGGAGGTTCTTGAAACCTCTACTATTCTAAGTGAAATGTCTCCTCACGTTGAAGCTCCAATACTTGTTTCAGCAATATCCCCTATTTCTCCCATTGACAGTGATGTTGATTCTTTTTCCACAGTATTCGTTTCTTCCATCCCACCTTCAGAAGCTATTCATCATTCCTCAGCTACATCAATAATGAATACACCTGTGAGAAGCTTGCATGACAACTTGGAGAATGTTTTTGATACAAATCCAATCTTTCCGGCAATATCAGAGATAACTCTCCCAGAGATGGATACATCAGCAGCAAGCTTTGATTGTTTCATGGCTGATCCTAGTTGCAATTTGTCTTCTGAGCAAACCATTGTTGCTATACAAACTGGGGCGCCTCCTAGAATTTCAGTTGTGACACAAACTAAGTCCATTTCTACGTAGACTGTAGTTGTTGTTTCAGATGTGAGAACCTTGGATCTTCCTCCATGGTTAAACTCAGTTGCTCCGAAGAGAAAGAAACAAGCAGTCTCTCCTGATGTGTTTGCTTTCCAGAAATTGAAGAAATCCAAACCAATGGTTGCAAAGAAAGCAAAAACAGTCTCGCAAGTGTTTATTGACCTCAATAAAATGAAATATGTTGAGATAGCAGAACCTCTTGTTGAAAAACCACATGAAGAGATGTAGGTGTCTGATTACAAATTCACTAGGGTGGAATTAGGCAAGCAGACTCATGCTAATATGATGCAAGATGCTCAGAGTTCAGTGACAGTCTTGGCACAAAGCTACAATGAGCTTCTAGCCAAGAAGGAGAAACTCAAAGAGGAAAATGAACAACTGGTTTCAGTTATTCAGAGGATTATTGGGTCATCAGAAACAGTTGGTTCACCATCTTCGTTTGCTCCTAAGGAATCAATCAGGCAATTAGAAAGAATTGCGCAAAAAGCTAAAGTAGTTGATTCCTGGACAACTCAATTAATTGATCAAGGAATACCAGTGGTCGAAAAGGCATTGAAGAATTTGAGTACAATCAAAGCAGCAAGATTCAAAATTCAAAATGAATCAAACTCTAGAAGCCTTTCAACAAAGTCTACATTCTCTTGGGAAAGACTTAAAAATCTGGCATGAGATAGATCAAGTGAAACTGGAAATTCTATGCAGCAACTCAGTGATTTCAAAAAGGGAAAAATACATAGAGTTTGAGGAACTTATGACAAACAAGTCGTTAGTTATTCAAGATCTTATTAAAGATGTCCAGGCTATGCTTGAGATGAGTGTTGAAGTTGAACATGACATGCTTTCAAACTTTGAGAAAATCCCTTGCAAAGTTTTAAGTCATGAAGGGGAATTGCTTGCAGCCAGTGATGTTGTTTCTCAGATTACTGCAAGTCTTCACAAGGAGTTAGATTCAGATCAGTTTTCTATGGATACAATCCATAAATTTGTCAATCACCAGCTGGTCTTTAACAAGATGCAAGCTGCTTTCGAAGAACATAGAGAGGCGACAACCAGATACTATGATGTTATCATAAAGACCGTTGCCGTTGCTAGAAATACACTTGGTCCTGATCCTGATGAGTTGCAGGGAATTATCAGCAAGTTTCTATCTTTCAAAGCTAGGAACGGGACGGAGTGAAAAATATTAGGTTGTTTAATGTATTTTACTTTTGACAAAATATATGTAAAAACAAGTTTTGCAATTGCAAGTATTCTTTTCTTGCAGTTTTGGAAAATGTGATTACATGTAAATTCTTACAAGACAAATCACAATTTGGATTGTAATTTTGAATAAGTCAATTGGAGTTAGTTAGTGGTTGAGAGATTTTCTCAAGTTTGTTGAGATCCTTCCACCTTTTTCTCAAGGCCTCTCTCTTATAAATACTTGAGGAGGTCTTTTGTAATTTTTTATCTTTTTAGCAAGCAAGAAATCTCTACAGAATTTTGTACTCATAAAGACTTTGAACTTTATAGTTATAAGTTGTGAATTTTCAAGTAATATCAATGAGTTGGAATTTCAGACTTTGAGTTGAAGCCCTACTTTGCATCCTTTGTGTTCTTATGTCATTTTGGAGCATTACTTTGTGACTACTTGAAAATTGTGGAGTATTGCTGAAGAGAGATTCAATTGAAATATCTGCAGTCTTTGTGCTGTAAATGTTGAAAGTTGAATTCGTAGTTAGTATTAGAAATTGAGAAGAATTGCAAGACTTTGTGCTCGTGGTAGTTCTCATTTAGAGTAGTTAATAGATACATCATAGTTTCAGACTTTGTACTGTTTTATGCTGTATATTTTCATTAAATAATCATTCTAAAAAGGGTAGATAGGATTTCATTCCTCAAGACTTTGTGCTTGTTGGTTGTTTTCCTGTCCCGGAGGAAGTGACGGAAGTCTTTGTGCTTTCAGGAAACTTTATTTCCTCTTTCTTGGTTTCACTACATAGCTGCTGTAACAAGTTTTCTTAATGTTTGCTATTGCTTTTCTGCGAAGAGAAAAGAATATAATCTTTCCTGAAATAAGAGGAATGATTGTTGTCCTACCCATATTAGTTTTGTTTAGTTAAAGGGGGAGCCTTCCCTTAATTAGGAGAGTTTTATCTCACGTGCTGTGGTTGAAACCACAATTTTGTATACTTTCCCAAGTATACAAAATTTTCAACCAACAAAAGCCAAAAGAAAGAGGAAGCTGAAGTCTCTTCCCACTACAAAGTTGATTTGACCGACTCCCTTGAATCATGTGTAAAAAATAATGTGGAAAAAGATGTTTCTAGTAGTCATAAGGTAGATTTCTCTTCACCTGAAAACAAGCTAAGGCAAAAAGCTAAGGAATTGGAAGGCACTATGGATGGAATGATGAAGAGTGTCCATCACATGCGAGACAAGTTGGGGAGTGCAGCTCAAACGATTTTTGAAATCTTTGTCCATCAAAGTTGTTCTACATCATCTCAGCCAGCATATGAAGATTGCAGTTCAAGTTCACAAACTGCTGAAAATGGAATTCAAGTTTTGTCACAGCTTGATGAATTGCATCAGCATGTTGAAAATTTGATTTATGTTGTGCCTAGAGGAGAAGATGTATGTTGCATTTCCATTGCTGACATGAAGTTCATTAAGTATGCCTTGGAGGAAATCAAATCAAATCTTTTGCACAACATTCGTGTCAAAGACAAAGTGGCCAAAATTGTTGACAAGGCATTGGAGTGTAACGAGCTCAACAAAGCCAAGTTGCAAGAAGTGCATGAGACTCTAATTGAAGCAGAGAATCAAATTTCTGCTGTTCAATATTCATTGGAGCAAGAAAACAAAAGAAGAGCTGAGGAGCTTCAGGTAATTCGTGATGAGCTTGATCTCATACAAGAAACGTATGATTTGGAATGTTGTCTTGAGAAACCGAAGCATTCAAAGTCTCATAAACAAGTTTTTCAGGCATTTGATAATATCTTGTACGAAGAAGATGCTATTAAGGTTTATGTAAATCCTCTTTTTGAAGATGATGAAAGAATTGCTTCAGAGATTATTTAAGGACGAAATTTGAGTTTGTCTTCCAGCATTGGAGAGTTGATACGTGTGTTGCATGAAGTTGAATCTACTAATGCTCTAAGTGCACCCATTCAACAAGAAACGGTAACTCTTGGATCACAAAGAAATGAAGACATTCTTAATGTTCATCAACAAAGAGATGATTGGCATGTTGATGAAGGTTTTATTCATTTTTTGATGAGGATGCTTGTGAGGCTCTTGTCAGATTTTAGTACATCTTCATCATCTCATAGGGTGATTGATTCTAGAATTGAATTTAATGAAGGATTCATGGAATCTTTCTGACAATATATGATAGAAGATTTTGGGTTCAATTTCTTTAACGAACATAGGTTTGTTGAATACTTTTTGTAGTTTCAAGAAGTGTTTATCCAGATGGAACGAGAGAATCAGATGATTCATGTGAGAATAGTTCTTCGTTTGAGAAATGGTAGTGCATTGTTGATAGTATGGGATCCTGGCATTACTTGGCAAAAAGATAATATTGAAAATTCTAAAAGGGATAAACCAGCACATTGTTTTCAAAATGTTGTTGAGATCATCAGCTCTTGTGTTGGGACTGGTCTCCAATTGAAAGTTAGTATTTGGGATCCCAAGTATTTTCTAATGAAGAATCGTAAGCATAAAAAGAAGGTTGGTTGGAGAAATAAGTGTAAATTTTTCAGTTCTATGATTGTTGCTACCTATTTTTCCTGTTATTGGTTTTTTATTTTTGATCATAAATTGGTGTTCTAGGAAGAAAATATGATTGGAAGACGCTTTGTGGTGGCATGGGGACCTTTATTGAAAAAGCCACCAACCTTGTTCATGAGCAGCTATGCCAATTTTAATTTGTTGCAACTGCTGCTTATTGTTGGGGATGCTGATTTATCATAAATCAGATTTCAAATTGTTTAAATCAGACCTGTTAGTTGGTTGGTGTTTCCATTTTCTGACCTTCCCGTCTACTACTAGGACTTATTTTGAGCCTCGAATGAAAAAAGGATTGTTACAATGCAACCATAATTCATGTATGGGATGTTCTCTAATGTTCAACAGTGGCCTTCTCTGTGTTTTCTCCTATACCAGTGTTTGGGGCAGTAAGTTAGAAACTGATTTGGTCCACCAATTGGAGACTCATGAGGTGAAATTTGTAAGTTTTTCATGGAGTCATCTCAGTTATATCAGTTTTTTTCAAAGAAGGCATTATACATCTTCATAGATTTTTGGGGATGTGATGGGAGATCTCTTGCAAGGAGTTGCTCTTTCCTTTGCAAGAAGTGTTGGAAGAGTCACATATGTTGTCGTGACTCTGCTCGGTGCTATGAGGATTTATGATATGGAGCATGCTTTTGAATTGAGAAAATTATTTGCCTTATTGCTCAGGAATGTGTTAGATTGTGATATTGTTGTTTTTGATTCCTGAGAGTTTTCGGGACATGAGGTACTGGAAGTTTTTACATTAGTTTTTCCAGGTCTATCAGTTTGGGTCTCAGATATGGTGACTCTTTGGGGTTACAAGTAGGGTTAATGCAGATTTGGAGTGTTGGTTATTCTTGTGTGATTAGAGTGATGTAGCATCAGCATGGTGGGTCCTCTCAGAGATGGATTTGGGACCCCGGGATCCTACTTGGCATAGTATGGATCAAACAGTTTTCTTGGAGTGGTGCCATTGTTTGAAGACAAGCAATTTTGGGAAGGGTGGACTGTAATGTCCCCGATTTAGCCCTACGCTCTTCTTGAGGTTTTAGCCTATTTCTGGAAACTCGTAGGCTAAGCAAAATTGGAAATTAGGGTTTCTTATTTTATAGGGGTTTTGAAGAAGGTTTGCATGAATAAGGATTGCAGATTCTTTCTAGATTTTCAGAGAGCTTCGCTGTGATATGACTTATAAAGTCATTGGACAACTTTTCTAAATTTACAATTTTTAGTAAATTCTATTTCTGGCAATGCCATCTTGGACAGTAGCATCAGTAGTCAACTCAATTTCCATTTCGGGCAAAGTAGTTTGGAGCATATTTGGCCTTCAGCACTTTGAGGCTCATTTTGGGTAAAATGATTTATTCTAAGTCATTAATGTTATAATTTCTTATTGACCCTTGTAATGTCCCCTTTTCAGTGATGACCTTGTTATGAACTGTTAGCCTATTTCCGGAAATCTGTAGGTTATTTAGTAAGCAAATTAGGATTTCCAGTGTTTCCTGCTCAACTTGGTTTATTGTGGTTTTGATGCGTTTTTACTATTTTTAGCAATGACTATTTTTAGTAAGTCTATCTTTGGCAGTATCTTCATTAGCAGTGTTGTGTAGTTCATTATCCAGATTTTGGTAATATCTCAGTTTCCAGTTTGATGGTGGTTTGTGCCTTGGACTAAGTTCATACTTAGTTAAAATGTGTTTTGGAGTTGTACCCCATGCCTAGCTTAATGACTTTAAGTGGTTTTTAAGTTGGGGCCATAAAGTAAGATACATTTAATATTTTATTAACTGTTTATTCATTAGCTTAAGTTGGACGACTTGAAGGGTGGAATAAAGAGTTTATTTGTTATTTTAAATGAAGCCTTTTTGGAGAATGGCATCCCTTTTGGGAAAAGGAAGAGTTTCTTGGAAGTTCAAATGTTTCATCTTCTTTTGGTGAAAGCTTATATATTGGCGCCTTTTCCTTTGTATCTCATCTTTGGAAATTGAATAGTAAGGTTATGCTGCTGGTTTGAATCCAGAACTTGGCTAAGGGGAAGCTTAGTGAATTCAATCCATCCTTCGGGCCTGCAACTATGGCTTCCTAGGTGGATCATCATGGCCGTATTTCACTTTGAAATATAGATGGAGCTTCAATTGTTGGAATTGAACAGGTTGCTGATGTAAAACCTGTTTTTGCAAGTTGCTGATTTGGCCTGGTTGAAGCTATTTTCTGTTCATAGCTTCAATTCAGATTTTGGTTTCGTTCTGGGTGCTAGCCCATGCTATTCTACTGTGGAGGGCGCCCTTTTCTGCAAGTTTGCAGATTTTATCATTGAGTTTTGAGTTTTGGGAGAAGGTTGACCTTTTCTAGAGGTCGTACCTTCTTTCTTGACTGCCTTGGGAATTGTGTCAACTGTTTCTCTCTGTTTTGGGCTCGTGTTCTCAATGGAGATTGGATGCCTAGCTCTTAGCTGTTGATTGGTTGTGGTTTGAGAGCTTTCCGAGCTGAATTGAAGAAGATACGTTCAATTTGGTGAATTATCTCTTTGCTGATCTGATTTTCTGTATTTCTTGTTTCTGATCAGATTAGATTGAAATTGTTATAATGCTGTTTTAAGTTTCTTTCTATATCATTTTGGCATTGTAAATGTTAGAAGAAGTGATACTCTAACCATTGCTCATTTTGGGAATTCATGGTTGATACATTGCAGCTGTTTATTAATCGTTTGTAAGCTGTTTAGTAGTACTAACAGCAATTTGTTTGTTTGCTGCAATTTACTTTGTTGTTTTCCCCCACGTAATAAAGTGGTTGTGTGGATTGTATACCCCCCACAGTTCAAGTGGAAGTGAGGTTAATTGGATGGCTTGCCGCCTTTAAATGTTTGTAATAATCACACCCACAAAATAAGTGGAGTATTCCCACCGCTTGTGGATGCCTGCATCAGTAGAAGAAGTTGTATTTCAGTTTAATATCTAGCACTCCACCATATGTTAGCACCTTGCCTTGCAAAGGATCTTGCGTGCACATTCTTGGTGTTGAGTTTATTTCTCTATTTTCAGTTGTTAATCAAGTTATTAGATCCTAGGGATCCTCTGACCATATGCCCGCCCCTCCGCCTTAAATGGTTTTAGGGCGCATTCTTGGTTAGAGTTGTTTCAACTATGTTTTGGTTTAGAGCTAATCCTTAACAGGTGCATGATTTGCATTGTTGTGACTGAAAATTAAAAGCAAAAATTAAGTGGTATATTTCAGTGGTGTCAGAGCCTGTTTTCCTGCCATCCTGTGTGTTCAGTGCTTCAGTGACAGATGAGTGACAAAGAATTCCATTGCTACACCAAAGGAAATAGAGTTCAGTTTCAGCTTCCTGAGATTGACACCTTTCTAGAGGTTTTGAGAAACCAACAAACATCAGTTGACAGTATGGCTGACAAGGGTAAGGGACCAGCCAATGAGCCTAATGATGATAGTGATTCTAGAGTTGAAAAGAAGTTTGATGCAATGCTGGACATGATGTCCAGACTACTTGCAAAAATGGATTAGCAAGTAATCACACCCCAACAAAAGCAAGGATCAGATTCTAGTGGTTCTAATTCAGAACTAAGAGGTAGAACAGTTGGGCAACATGTTGCAAATTCAAGGGAATCAGCCCCTAGACCTCTCCTTCCTTCCTTCACTCCTAGGACGGAAGCTTCTGCCGAGCCCGAAGTCCCCATGGTAGATGAAGTAAGACAAAGTTACATGGAGTATGTCTCTCTTCCCTATGAAATTAGAGAGAATTTAAATTTTGATCAATATATGAATCAAAAGAAAGGAAGAGGCGGGAAAAAAGATTTTCGAGCTCTCAAGTTGGACTACCAACAAGCACTTGCCAAAGTCACCTTGGTTCATTATGATGGAAGTGACAAGTGCACAACTCGTTCATGGGTCCAGAAGTTGGACAATTACCTATTACTTAGGCCTACGCCAGAAGAAGATGCCATCAAATTTGCAACTTTGCATTTGGATGGAGCAACACACAAGTGGTGCTACCACGGTTTGGTCACTCTTGGCCATAACCTCATTCATACATATGAAGAATTTACCAACAAGCTGATCGAAAGGTTTGATACCAAGGATCCAGAAATCAAGTTCCGTGAGCTTGCTTAGTTGAAATAGCAGAGTTCCTTGGATGCTTATATTATTGATTTTCAAAGACTTTCTATGATGGTGCCCAACATCATTGAGAGAAGGCTTGTTGTTTTTTTCTCTGAAGGTCTTATGGAGCTATTGAAACGATGGGTTAAGGCATTCGACCCACCAAGTCTTGAGGAAGCAATAAGGAAAGCTAGAAACATGGAATTGGCTGCTCCAAGGCCTAAGTTTCCTTCAAAACCATTTGTTCATAAGAAGGAAAAGAAACAATTCCCTACTCCCTTCAAAAAGTTTCCACCTAAAATGGATGAAGAGCTGCGTGAGAAGTTATGAAAAGAAGGGGTTTGTTATACATGTCATGAGCCATGGTCTAGAGGGCATAGATGCTATGGTAAAGGTTTTTCACATCACATGGGAGCTTATTCTGATTATGAATCAGAATCTGATTTTCCAAAACAACAATATGAATATGAGTATAGTGATGAGGAAAAAGTTCCTGAAGAATCTGAAAAAGGGCAAGGAAGTGGAGATACCTTTGCTCAACTAACTAGTTTCCAAAATAATGAATCTTTCAGGGTTCGTGGTATGCTTAGTGGGCAAAGAATGGTTGCTTTCATTGATAATGGGGCAACACATAACTTCATTGATGAAGGGCTAGTTGCAAGAAGAGGGCTCAAGACTGAAGAATTTGAAGGATTCAAAGTCATGGTAGCAGATGGATTCACAATTTCTTGCAACCGAAAGATCTCCAACCTATCCATGCAGTTGGGAACTTATGAAGTCAAAGATGATTTCTACGTTGTAGGAATTGGAAAAATGGATGTTGTGCTTGGGATTCAATGGCTGCGATCTCTTGGTGAGATCACTTTGAACTTACAAACAATGGAATTGAAGTTCCAGGCAGAGGGAAAAATGGTGGTTTTAAGAGGATTGTCCAATGGAGGTCCTCGAATTGTGTCTTTCAAAAGAATGTAGAAGTTGATTCGGCATGATCATGTTGAATGGGCAGCTGAATGCTTAATTTTGCCCTCTAGTCCAATGGAGAACAAAAGACACTACCACCCAGATGTTCGGTCTTTAATCACAAAGAGTAAAGTTTTTGGCAGTATACCTCTTGGAAGACCACCTGAAAGGGGGGCTGAACATATTATTGAGCTTGAAGATGGGGCAAAACCGCTTATTACTACTCCCTACCGGTATCCCAAGAAGCAAAATGATGAGATTGAAAAAGCCATCAAAGAGATTTTGGAGATGGGTCATATTCGTCCAAGCAAAAGCCCTTTTGCTTCAGCTGTGGTTCTTGTAAAAAAGAAATATGGTACTATGCACATGTGTGTTGATTACCGTGCTTTGAATCATAAAACTATCAAGAACCGATATCCTATTCCTAGAATTGATGAGCTTCTTTACGAGCTCCATGGTGCAATGTATTTTTCCAAGATTGATCTCAGATCTGGGTACTATCAAATCAGGATGAGAGAAGCTGACATTGAGAAAACTGCTTTTCGATGTCATTTTGGGCATTATGAATTTCTAGTCATGCCATTTGGTTTGACTAATGCTCCAACAACCTTTCAGTCTTGCATGAACAAAATTTTTGAGAAGCAGATGAGGAAATTTGTGTTGATCTTCTTCGATGATATTCTCATCTACAACAAGTCTTGGAAGGAGCATCTCAAACATTTAGATCAGGTGCTTAGTATCTTTGAATCAGAATGCCTATATGCCAAGGAATCAAACTGTGAATTTGGAATGGCAGAACTATTCTACCTTAGCCATTTAATCAGCTCTAAGGGAGTTAGAGTTGATCCAGATTAAATCAAGGCAGTCCTGGATTGGCCTGCACCTAAGAATTTGACACATCTGAAGGAATTCTTAGGACTTTGTGGTTTCTACTGATGGGTTGCCAAAGGATACTTTCACATGGCTGGTCCTTTGATCGACCTCACTAAGAAGGGGGCATTTGCATGGTCTCAAAATGCTCAAGAGGTTTTTGATAAATTCAAACAGATAATGAGCTCGTGTCCAGTTTTGGCCTTACCAGACTTCTCCAAAACTTTTGAATTACAATGTGACGCTTCGGGAGAAGGAATTGGAGCTGTTCTCATGCAAGACAAGCATCCCATTGTCTTTGAGAGCAGAAAATTAAGAGGAGCTGAAAGGACCTATTCAATTTATGATAAAGAAATGCTTGCAATCATGCATGTATTAGCCAAGTTTAGGCAGTACTTGGTTGGGAGTAAATTCATTGTTAAAACTGATCATAACAGTCTTAAGACACTTTTTGTATCAGTAGGATTTGAATGAGAGGGAACAAAAATGGGCGAGTATGCTACAAGCTTATGACTTTGACATTGAAAATGTCAAAGGGAAAAATAACATAGTTGCTGATGCATTATCTAGGAAGCCTCATTTGTGCTCCTTATCTGAGATTTCTGCAGAATGGAAGGAGCAGATTTTAGTTGATTATGCTAAGAATTCTTTTGCAACCAGCATTTTTGAAGGCACTTTTCAAGATGATAGATATAAGCTGGTTGAGGGGCTAATCTACTATAAAGATAGAATCTTTTTGGCATCAGATTCTAAGTTAAAAAAGAAGATTCTACTTTCATTCCATGACATACCTCTCGCTGGTCACCAGGGTTACTTCAAGACTTACAAACAGATCCGTGAAAGATTTTCATGGAAAGGGTTAAAAAATGAAGTTTTGAATTATGTTAGAGAATGTCATATATATCAAGCAAATAAAAATGAGCATGTTTTTCTTGCTGGTTACTTGCAGCCCTTACCATTTCCGAATAAGAAATGGGAGAGTATTTCTATGGATTTTATTACCGGGTTGCCAAAGGTGCAAGGAAGGGATTGTATCTTTGTTGTGGTTGATAGATTGACCAAGTTTGCTCATTTCTTGGCCATTACTAGTTCATTTACAGCAGCACAGGTTGCTGATTTGTTCTTCCATGAGGTGTTTCGGTTGCATGGGATTCTAAAGAATATTGTGAGTGATAGAGATAGTAAATTTTTGAGCACCTTTTGGCAAGAATTGTTTAAATTATGTGGTACAGTGCTTACTCCGAGCACTAGTTATCACCCTCAAACTGATGGACAAATTGAAATTGTCAATAAGTGGTTAGAGGGTTATTTCAAAAACTGTCTCATGATAGCAAAAAGCATGGGTGAGATAGCTCCACTTGGGTGAATATTGTTACAATTCATCTTATCATATGTCTATCCGAATGTCTCCTTTCATGGCTTTGTATGGGTATGAACCTCCAAGCTTTGTAGATCTTGTTTTTGGTGATTGTAGAGCTCCTCAGGCAAAAGATAAGTTGCAACAAAGTCAAGACATTCTCAAGTCATTGAGGGACAATATCTAGCATGCTCAGAATCAACAAAAATTATATGCTGACCAGCAGCGTACTGAGCGATCTTTTGAGGTTGGTGATTTGGTATATTTGAGACTCCAACCTTACAGACAGTCTACTCTCAAGAAGGGTTGGGCTGAAAAACTTAAGCCACGTTTTTATGGGCCTGTCAAGGTCATCAAAAAAGTGAGAGAAGTGGCTTATGAGTTAGAATTACTGTCAAGTAGCAAGGTGCACAATGTGTTTCATGTTTCCAGACGCAAGAAAGCTTTGGGTCATAAATGTGTTGCATCAACAGAATTGCCTCCACTGGATGAGGAAGGACAACTTGTTTTGATTCCTGAGGCAATTATTGAGTTTAGAGAATGCTCTTTGAGGAAAAGGTCAATCAAGGAGTATTTGGTTAAGTGGAAGAATTTGCTTATAGAGGATGCTACATGGGAAAATGAGCCTATTTTGCAGCATCCGGATTTGCAATTGCTTGGGGACAAGCAATTCTGGGAAGGGCGGATTGTAATGTCTGCTTTTCAGTGGTGACCTTGTTATGAATTGTTAGCCTATTTTCGGAAATCTGTAGGCTATCCAGTAAGCAAATTAGGATTTCCAGTGTTTCCTACTCAACTTGGTTTACTGTGGTTTGGATGCGTTTTTACTATTTTTAGCAATGGCTATTTTTAGTAAGTCTATCTTTGGCAGTATCTTCATCAGTAGTGTTGTGTAGTTCATTCTCCAGATTTTGGTAATATCTCAGTTTCCAGTTTGATGGTGGTTTGTGCCTTAGACTAAGTTCATACTTAATTAAAATGTGTTTTGGAGTTGTACCCCACGCCTAGCTTAATGACTTTAAGTGGTTTTTAAGTTGGGGCCATAAAGTAAGATACATTTAATATTTTATTAAATGTTTATTCATTAGCTTAAGTGGGACGACTTGAAGGGTGGAATAAAGAGTTTATTTGTTATTTTAAATGAAGCCTTTTTGGAGAATGGCGTCCCTTTTGGGAAAAGGAAGAGTTTCTTGGAAGTTCAAATGTTTCATCTTCTTTTGGTGAAAGCTTATATATTGGCGCCTTTTCCTTTGTATCTCATCTTTGGAAATTGAATGGTAAGGTTATGCTGTTGGTTTGAATCCAGAACCTGGCTAAGGGGAAGCTTAGCGAATTCAAATCATCCTTCGGGCCTGCAACTATGGCTTCCTAGGTGGATCATCATGGCTGTATTTCACTTTGAAATATAGATGGAGCTTCAATTGTTGGAATTGAACAGGTTGCTGATGTAAAACCTGTTTTTGCAAGTTGCTGATTTGGCCTGGCTGAAGCTATTTTCTGTTTATAGCTTCAATTTAGATTTTGGTTTCGTTCTGGGTGCTAGCCCATGTTGTTCTATTGTGGAGGGCGCCCTTTTTTGCAAGTTTGCAGATTTTATCATTGAGTTTTGAGTTTTGGGAGAAGGTCGACCTTTTTTGGAGGTCGTACCTTCCTTCTTGACTGCCTTGGGAATTGTGTCAACTGTTTCTCTCTGTTTTGGTCTCATGTTCTCAATGGAGATTGGATGCCTAGCTCTTAGCTGTTGATTGGTTGTGGTTTGAGAGTTTTCCGAGCTGAATTGAAGAAGATAAGTTCAATTTGGTGAATTATCTCTTTGCTGATCTGATTTTCTGTATTTCTTGTTTCTGATCAGATTAGATTGAAATTGTTATAATGCTGTTTTAAGTTTCTTTCTATATCATTTTGGCATTGTAAATGTTAGAAGAAGTGATACCCTAACCATTGCTCATTTTGGGAATTCATGGTTGATACATTGCAGCTGTTTATTAATCGTTTGTAAGCTGTTTAGTAGTACTAACAGCAATTTGTTTGTTTGCTGCAATTTACTTTGTTGTTTTCCCCCACGTAATAAAGTGGTTGTGTGGATTGTATACCCCCCACAGTTCAAGTGGAAGTGAGGTTAATTGGTTGGCTTGCCGCTTTTAAATGTTTGTAATAGTCACACCCACTAAATAAGTGGAGTATTCCCACTGCTCTGAGATTGAAACCCTTGGCTTCCGTGCTCTGATTGAAGACTTGATCAAATTTTCAATCATCAATAACGTAATGGCTCGATTTTCAAAGCAAAGCCTTATATCCCTTTGAAAAGTGCGAATTCTTTCAAAAAGCATCATTAAATAAATTCGACTTTTCTTTTTAATTATTCCAATAGTTTCAAGTCACATTTTTAATTATAAAATATAATTAAAAACGTCCCCTTCCATGATGGGCAACCCCTTCCAATATTTCACTTAAGTTATAATATTAAAATCTTATAACTTTATATTATATGCTCCAATTAATTAATATTTAATTAATCAATCAAATATTAATATCTCCCTCGAAATGTGTCCGATTCACGAACCGTCTGAAGCTGGTGACTAAGTGAATGATTCTGCACGTGATCAATCCATACTACTAAAAATAGCAAGGGTCCCTCGCTGAGTGCCAAATTTTGCTAAAAATAGCAACTTAGGCAAAAAGTGTTTGAATGAGCCTGAACGAAAGCCAACTGGTAAAAATACTGACAACTGAAGCCAAGCCAAACTCCATCAGGACCCTCCATCCATCCTATCAGCCTACGAGGGTCGCATAATAGGCTAATCATGTGCTCTGAGAGATGTCAACTAGAAGGGGACATGACAGTCCGCCCCTCCTGAAATTGTTTGTCCTCAAGCAATCTCAACTCCGAATGCTGCAGAATATCCTCGCTCTCCCATGAAGCATCCTACACTGGCAAATCTCTCCATTTCACTAAATATTCCCTGATAGTCCTACGCAACTGTCTCTCTCTGTACTCCAGGATAGACTCAGGTACTAAAATCAACTTTCCCTCATCATCTAAGGGAGGTAGAACTGTAGAAGGTACCACACGGTGTCCCAACGCCTTCTTGAGACGTGACACATGAAAAACATTGTCTACCTTGCTCTCTGCCGGAAGCTCAAGCTCATAAGCTACCTCTCCAACATGCCTCAGGATCCTGAAAGGATCGTAATATCGTGGCTTAAGCTTCTCTGACCCACTCTTCCTCGGAGTAGACTGACGATAGGGCTGCAGCATAAGATAAACCATGTCACCCACCTCAAAATGCCTCTCTGTTCTCTTCTGATCTACGTACTGCTTTTGTTGATTCTTTGCCTTGGCAATATTCTCCTTGAGAGCCCTCATAGTATCCTGACTCTCCTGCAACAAGTCTCCAGCACTCGGCACTCTACTGTCACTCAGTAGCAAATCCAGAAAACTCGGCGCCTCATACCCGCACAATGCCATAAAAGGGGACATCTGAATGGTCATGTGGAATGTTGTGTTGTAGCAATACTCGCCCAAATGAATCCACTTGACCCATGCCTTCTGCTGCCCTGCAATATAATTCCTGAGGTAACCTTCCACCCATTTATTCACTATCTCCGTCTGCCCATCTGTTTGCAGGTGGTAACTGGTGCTCGGTGTAAGCTCGGTCCCACAGAGTCTAAACACCTCCTGCCAGAAGTGATTCAAGAACCGACTATCTCTGTCGCTCACTATGCTCCGAGGCAACCCATGTAGTCTGAATACCTCACAGAAGAAGACCTCTGCTACCTGTGTAGCTGTGTAGGTGGTGGTAATCGGAAAGAAGTGGGCATACTTCGCTAGCCGATCCACAACTACATATATGCAATCTCGCCCCTGGGCTTTAGGCAAGCCCGTAATGAAATCCATCGACAGGCATTCCCACTTCCTGTCAGGAATCGGAAGTGGCTGCAATAATCTTGCCGGGTACGTGTTCTCCTGCTTGTTCTGCTGACAAACAGGGCACTCACGCACATACTGAAGAATATCTGCCTTGAGTCCTTTCCATGTGAATCTCTCCCGAATCTGTCTATAGGTTTTGAAATACTCGGGATGTCCTGCTGTAGGTACGTCATGAAAGGCTCGCATGATAATGTTCTTCACCTCTGATCCTGGGATCAAATAAACCCTGTTCTTGTAAATGATCAAATCATTCACAAGCGTATATCTGGTATCAATCGTTGATCCCTCAACAATGCTCGAGGCCCAAGTGTCCTTGGCATACTCTGCCACAATCATATGCCTCCAATCCTCTGTAATGTGAACCATAGAGCTCAGATAAGGCCTGCGTGAAAAAGCATCAGCTACTACATTCTGTGTTCCTTTGATATACGAGATATCAAAGTCGTAGGCCTACAATTTACTTACTCACTTCTGTTGACGATCATTGAGGTCTCACTGCCCCAAGAAGTGTTTCAAACTATTGTGGTCAGTTTTGATGCAAAATTTGCTACCAACAAGATATTGCCTAAATTTTGCTAAGGCATGCATTATAGCGAGCATCTCCTTATCATAAATGCGGTAGAGTCTCTCTGGCCCTCTGAGTTTACGACTCTCATACACAATAGGGTGCTTGTCCTGCATAAGCACTGCTCCAATGCCCTCACCTGATGCATCGCACTGAAGCTCAAGAGGCTTCGAAAAGTCTGGTAGTGCCAACACTGGGCATGTAGTCATCAACTCCTTAAATCTCACAAAACACTCCTGTGCCTCAAGAGTCCAACAAAATGCACTCATTTTCAACAAATCTGTTATAGGGGCTGCATGACGTGAATATCCATTCACGAATCTGTGATAGAACCCACACAAACCTAGAAATCCTCGCAACTGTGTCAGGTTTGCCGGTGTAGGCCAGTCAATAATAGCGCGGATCTTTTCAGGATCCATCCGCACTCCCTCTGTACTGATAATATGACCTAAATATAACAATTCGGTCATCACCAAATCACATTTGGACTCCTTGGCGTACAAGGACTCCCTCTCCAAAATACTCAACACGGTCTCTAGGTGAGCCAAATGCTCCTGCCAAGTCCTGCTGTAAATAAGGATATCATCGAAAAAGACCAATACAAATCTCCTCAGCAGTGAATGAAAAACCCGGTTCATAGTGGACTGGAATGTAGCTGACGTATTAGTGAGCCGAAATAGCATCACCACAAACTCGAAGTGCCCACAATGACAACGGAAGGCAGTCTTCTCGATGTCCTGCTCACGAACCTTGATCTGATGATATCCTGATCTTAAATCTATTTTCGTGAAGTAGCATGCACCATGGAGCTCATCAATAAGCTCGTCTATACGAGGTATTGGATACCTGTTTTTGATAGTCCTCTTATTCAGGACTCTATAGTCAATGCACATGCGTAAGGTGCCATCCTTCTTCTTTACCAAAACAACTGAAGAAGCGAATGGTGATTTGCTAGGTCGAATGTGACCCATAGCAAGTAACTCCCTGATCGTTTTCTCAATCTCATCTTTCAGCCACTTGGGATGTCTATAGGGCGTAATCATAACGGGCTTAGCGCCCTCTTCAAGCTCAATAATATGCTCAATGCCCCTGTCTGGAGATCTCCCTGGTGGAATATCACTGAATACCTTATCATGCTTGATTCTCAATTGCTGTATGTCAGGATGATATTCAGTCTTCTGCTGTCCCTCCTGTATAGGTGCCAATGTGCACTCGGCAGCCCACTCTACCATGTCGCGTCGCATGAGTCTCTCCATCCGACGAAAATAAATTGTTTTGATGTTGCTGTCCCGAATTGCCTTTAGAATGTGGGTCTTCCCATCAACATCAAAACGGATCTCCATGTCCTTAAGACGAAGAGTGACTTCCTCAAGTGAATGAAGCCACTTCATACCTAAGACCAAATCGATATCTCCCATGTTCACTACGTAGTAATCAGCCTTGAACTCATAATTGTTCAAGCGTAAGGGGAGATCCTTGATCATGCGTTCACACCTAAGAGTGTAACCGTCGGCCACCTTAACCCTAATGCCTTCGAACTCCTCAGTGATGAGTCCACGTTTCTCAACAAATCTAGCATCGATGAAATTGTGTGTGGCTCCTGTATCAAGAAGGGTAATGACCCTCTGTCCTGCCAACACTCCACGAATCCTGAATGAGCCCTCCTGTTGAATGCTAGATAGGCGTGCCTCCTGTATCTGAAGCTTTGACTCTGCCTCTACCTTAGGCTTTGTAGCCTCTGACTCTGACTCCTCAGAACTCTCCTGCTGTTTGGAATTTTTAGATTCCAAATCCTCATAGTAAGCCCACATCACTCGATTCACCTTGCCCTTAGGCCTCAAAGGACAATTGTGATTGGTGTCATAGGGACCTTTGCAATAGAAGCAAAGCTTCTTCTTGCGTAGATCGTTAAGAGCCTCTCGATCCAAAGGTGGTGCTGCGGATTTACCCTTTGAATCATTCTTAAAATCTGATTTTTCTTTGTTAAAATCAGACTTCTCTCTGTTTTTGTTAAAGCCCTTATTGTCCCTGAAAGAAGAATTGTTT
>CM021110.1:213046140-213174477 GCA_007115665.2 Sequoiadendron giganteum | reverse complement strand
CACTGTATTCCGGCAACTTACTATTTTTAGTAAGTATTCAATTTGGGACTATTTCATTGAGATTTTGGAATTCTGTCAGTTCCACTGCATCCGGGTAACATCAAGCTGCCTACACGTAAATTTTGAGCCAGATCAGACGACTTGCTATTTTTGGCAGTTCAGGCTTTAAGAGCCATTTTCAGGGTTTCCACATGGGCTTTTCAGATGCATGTCTGGAGAATCCTTCTGGGTTTTCCAAAACCTTCGCAGTGATGTAACATGCAAACCGAGACAACCACTTTCAGAGTTCAGCCTTCGGAGGCTATTTTTTAGGGTTCGCATGCAGTGTTTTTCAACGCATGTCGGGTTTTTCTTCATGGGTTTTTCGAGAGCTTCGCAACGGTGTGGCTTGCAAGCAGAGAAGATCGAGTTTTGAGGACTTACTATTTTTAGCTAGTGCATGCATGCAGACCAGTTTTCTGGGTTTTTTGAGATCCCGCAGGCAATATGACATGCAAAACCATCCGGCAGTGAATGAGTCACTTTTCAGACAGTTTCTATTTTTAGCAGGTACACTCCGGCAGCCGCCCAACACTCCAGTCCAGCAAGCAGAACGACATGCAGAAGGAACGAAGTCAAACGGAGACCGCTCGGGATACATGCAAATCAAATTAGGGTTTCCACTTTTATAGGGGGGTAAACTCCAAAAATAGCCGAAACAAAGTACCCCACCCATGTCAGCACACTTCAAGGTACCTGCTGGCAAAATTTGAGCAAAGTCGGAGAACTTACTATTTTTAGTAAGTCAGAGCACGGCTATAAATAGCAGGTCTGCACCCGAGGTTGGCGTCCGAGTAACCCTCAAGCTATCAAGATCAAGCGCTGCAACTTTCAGGCAAAACGGAGCTACTAAAGTCAGAAAGTCAAACTTACTATAAATAGCAGGTGGCTATAAATAGCAGGTCAGGGCAGAGGACTGACAGAACAGGTTCACCAGGCAGAGAATATCATCTGATGAAATTTTCAGGCAAAACGGAGCCTTAGAGGTTGAAAATCAAGGGATTTGCTAAAAATAGCACAACTTGCTAAAAATAGAATGCAAGAGCAGGAACAGGCAGAGGCTTGAAAAACGCCTAAGGCAAAAATGAAAGCTCACATGTTGAAATGCGCCCACCTAGGAAAATGAAAGCATGGGGTCTCATTTGCGCCCAAGGAAGAAGAGATGCCTTGAAAAGTTTCTAAGGCAAAAACAAAAGCTCACCTAGTAAAATGCGCCCACCTCAAGGATTGAAGCTATGAAATATTTCTAAGGCATAAAACGAAAGTGTCAAGGGTGAAATGCGCCCTCTAAGACATGAAATGAAAGCTTGGCCTAGCATTTGCGCCCATGATGAAGAGGAGATGGCCTAAATTTTCCTAAGGCATGAAATGAAAGTAGAGAGGTCAAAATGCGCCCAAGGCAAGATAAAGTGGCTAGGTTGCTGGAGAAAATTTCCTAAGTCAAGAAAATGAAAGTTCAAGACCCCATATGCGCCCAAGGATATTCTAACTGTTTGAGAATTTTCTAAGTGAGAAATCAAGGCTTGCATGAGTAAATTACGCCAAGGTTGCTGGAGAAAATTTCCTAAGGCAACAAAATAAAAGTAGACACATGAAAGTGCGCCAGAGGTGTAAAGTGAAGGAATTTTTTTTGAAATAAATATTTCATCAAAATGTATACGCCTATGGTAGAGAAAGTGTTAGAAAATTTTTCTAAGTGATATAACACTTCACTAGGGAAAAATACGCCCTTGGCAAGGAAGGATGATTTGATGAGTTTTAAAATTCTCCGAAGGCAGTTGAAAGTTAACGAATTTTTTTTCAAGGGGAAAATTTGATATCGACAAATATTTTCCATGGGTCAAGTGAAAATCAAATGAACCCGTTTAAAATGCACCCATGAGTTAGCAGAGTTTGAAAATTAATTTCCTAAGGGAAATTTTAATATTTTCAGAAGAAATTCGTTTTGCCTAGATTATTTTCCTGACAGAAGTTAAATCTCAAAGGACTAATTATTTCGAGCGCGCAAACAATTTTTAATCGCCCGGAGTTGAACGTTTTAATGAGAGAATTTAAAATGTCTAAGGCAAATTTTATGAAATCGAGGATTTAAATGACAGACATTTTAAAAAGTTGGAAATAAATTTGCTACTCCCACGAATTTTTTCGAGTTGAATTTATTTAAACATTGCGAGATTTTAAAATGGAATTTTAAATCAAGTCAAGTGATTGTTTTTCTCGCGAGTTGTTTAAATCGCCAAGAGTTAACTGGCAGATTAAGAGGAAAATTCGAAATTTGAAGAAGAAGGAATCATTATTAATGGCGACTGCCATAATAACCGGCTGACGACTAGCCCACTACTGCGCTTGAATTAGAAGATTCCGAACGAAGATAGTGGGAAATTGATGAAGGTGCTAAAATAGCCCCAGCACTACTTAGCAGGATTCTCCGAGAAGAGTTATTTAAACAATCTCTTCTCTCATTTCTCCTCACATTATTTCGAAGTTGAAGTTGCTGAAGAAGTTCTTGAGAGATTGAAATATTTTCCAAGTGGTTGAGGAGAGAAATTCTGTGAGAGTTTATTTTATTTCGGAGTGTTGAGTTGTTGAAAGTACGAAGTGCTGGAGAAATTTTCATTTGCCGAGACTCTTTCTTTCGAAAAGCTGAAAGTGTGTTGCTGCAACTTCGAAGTTGAAGGTTGAAGTTATTTTCCGGAGTTGCTGGAGAATTTAATTCTCAAAGAGCTGAAAGTGGAGTTGCTGCGAAGTTTAAACGTTGAGAAGTTGAGGAAGTTGAAATTTCATATTGCTGGCAACTCTTTATTCATCTAACTGCTGAAGTTGACAAAGTGAAGTCAAGGTTCGAACAATTTGTGCTGGAGAAATTAGCTACATTGTTGAAAGTTATTAGCTTGCTGCGATTTTTCTTCACCAGTCAGAAGTGCAGTTGCTGAGAGTGGTCTCTAAACTCAGAGATTTTTATACAGTACGAGGTTTGGAGTTAGAAATTTATGCTGAGAAATTTTATTTTCAAAGCTAACTCCGTATTCGCAGCCATCTCTGGAATTGTTTTATTTTAAAAATCTGCAGTCTAGCTTATCCTTCTATTTTATTTTGCAGATGGCTGGCGCAAAGGATGTTGCAGGAACAAGCAGAGCCGCGGGCAGAGCTGCAAACACTGAAGCAGGCAAGGCTGGCTCATCTCGACAGGCAATGATTAAGAGGCTCGCTAAGCCATTTCTCCCAAAGTCAGCAATAGTTTCAAAGTTGGCAGGATTGAATGACACCAACTTTGGTTCATTTAATCTGAATGCACTCAAATCGAGGATGTTCGGGCTAGGGGGCCATCAACCATCAGTCACGGCACATAATATAATGAAGAGTGGGATCTACGCAGCTGCTAGTTTTCCGCCAGCAATTCAGTGTCCGGAGCTAATTATGGAGTGCGCCAATCACTACAAGCCAGAACGTAGGACGATCGTCTCTTCGGATGGTAAACTGCTCGCCAACTTCACACCCGATGCCATCGGAGAAGCATTTGGGATTCCAACTGCTGAGGAGATGTTATACAGGACAAACAAGAGGGCAGATAAGATGTACTCTTCCTCTTTCGAAAGAGTCACTGCAGTCATCAACAGAGTTTGGATGCAGAAGCCGAGGCCACCCCGCACTAAGCTCCCAAAGCAGATAATTGCCGAGGACGTGAAACAAGAATACCGTGATTTGATAATGATGCTGAGCCGGGTGAATGGGAGTGCACAGGCTTACATTTTCGAGCCTTGGATGTTCTACTTCATCGAGATCATCTTGGAAGGAAAAGAGTGTGTCGATTGGGCTAGGATGATTAGTAACCACATCGATGAGCAATTCAGGAGCTTGAAGGTGACGAAGACTTTCTACATGAGCTCATATGTGATTTACATGTTGGCCAGAATGACTAAGTACAGAGGGATTTCGTACAAAGCGCCAATCGGCTGTGCCCCTGGTCAATTCAAAATTCATGAAGCCTGCACACAGCTACATTTGGTTAACATCGCCAACTATAAACGGGCAAATGATGCATTCACAATGCACATTGCGAGGACGCTTCAGCAAAGGACGCAGCAGAGAATATCTAAAGAAGCACAGACACCGATTGAGGAATATGGGTATTGGCTCATCCAATTCCCGAAATTCACATATGTTAGGCTGCAGGGGTTCACTTCGTATCCGTATCGGTTACCGCGATACCCCACTGATCACATAGTAATGCTTGAGATATCTAGGCAATTGATTGCCTACGATAAGATTCAGAAAAGGAAAAAGAAGGGTGGGTTTGATTTCCCTATCACCATGGGAAATTCCATTGAGGTGTGTCCCTCTTTACAGGCAGCCCGAGAGGCAGAGGACGAGCTGCAATCTTATCATTTGTCATATCATTATGTGCGTGATTTCATCCCACGGAACATCCTGGATGGTATTAACGCTGAATACCTGCGACGAGTCTTATCCGAGGACTTCTGGGCAAATGCAGTGGATGAGGCTGAGATAAGAAGAAGGATGTTTTCCAGACTTCCTCTCAAGTTGATTAGAGAATGTGAGATTATTCCAGTTCCCGACCAGGTGGAGGAGGATGTCAACGCCATGCAACCCGACTATGGGTCAGTTAGGGATACTCCTGTCCCACCACCTGATTGGTCCGAGCCAGAGATCATGGACTTGGACACTCTTTCTATCCCGGTGATGACTTTTACCAGGACTTGGGTCGACAGACATGTATGCAGACTTAAGAGCAAGTCGATCGCCCTTACTTATAGCTTGATGGGTGACCCAAGGCCGTTATCGGTAAAAAGAGGGAAACAAATTGCTCAGACATCGAGGGCATAAGTGGAAGTGCCAACCCAACCGATACCGTTGAGGATAGAACAAGCATCACCCGTGCACTCACAAACTCAATCTTCGAGTTTAAGAGTGGTTTCATTATTTGCCGATCAGAGGGCAGGATTAGAGGAAGAGCGGGGACTTGAGGAGGTAGATCAGCCCAACGCCCGGGAATCAGCTAGTGTCAGTCTATCCAGGGGCGGCCAATAGGAAGAGGAAGAGGAAACAATGGCCGACACCCATTTTCAGCAGATGTTGGACACAGCTTTGGAAGAAGAAGAAAACACAAAACAGGGGACCCAAGGGTCGGGAGATACCCAGCTTATAGAGGAGGATGAGCCTGAGCAGACCAGTGCAAGAAGAGAGGAAGTGCACGAGATGGAGGCAACGGAAGAACAGCCCCTTGTTGTTTGTAATCCACAGCAGACAGTGCCTGATTGGCTTTCCGACAGAATGAGGAGAGAACCCGAGGATGATACGGATCCAGCCATTGAGATGGAGGAGTTCCTTAGAAGGATCAGTGCGCCACCAGAGAAGAAAAGGGCCCGAAAGTTTTCAAAGATCTCGACTGACGAGTCAGGCTCTCGCACGCTTCAGGTGGCTATTCCGAGGGAAGATTGTGATCGAACCGAAGAGAGGCCTGAAAATTATGTGATCACCACAGTAGAGTTGGGTCGTCCTACGGGAGCCCAAGTTATCGAGGAGTTCGATAACTCCTATCAGGCATTGAAGGATCAGTTGCTCCGCACGGAGGGGAAGTATAAGAAATTGAAGAAGGAGCACAAAACCGTGATAGGATATATGCAGAATCTAGCACGTCCAGGTGAACCAGCAGACCCAGCAGTAGAACGTCCATCGGAGCTTCCGAATGAGTCAATTGTTGCCTTAGAGGATTTAAAGAAAATGGAAACGGAGGCATACAAGTGGGTTAGCCGTGTTCATACTGAGACAGGAAAATTCATGGAGGACCTTGCCGATGCTTATCGACAGGCCTCAAATATTTTGGCACGAATGGATATAGTAGATCAGGCCTGGGGTGATACTCGCATCTATCAAACGAAGACTGTACTTCGCTTGGGGGCTTTGATGCATGTACCTCTAGAAACCTTAGTGGATGGAGGTGTAATTCAGAGAGGTGATAGGTACGATTTCACCAGTTGGTACTCCTCGGTGGTCACAGGCCGTGGATTTCACGACGCAGCAAGGGCAGATTCAGCTAAAGTGGAGAAGGCAATGGGCAACATCTTGGGGGGAGTCCTCAATACATTAGAAGCCATATTTGCTAGAAAGTTGGTCCCAGAGGAGATAACTGCTGATGGTTTGAAGGGTAGACTGCCTCCATTCTTCTCAGCTGCGAGGTCACTTGTCCTGGATGACTTTGAGAATGTCTCCACGCTCTCTAGTATAATTCAGCATACCCAGGACGCCTTGGTGACATGGAAGAAATCTTGCATCAGATACGGACAGACGGTAGCAGTCTTGGAGTTCCAGCTCAACCATATTCCACCAAGCTCTACACAGGAGGTTGAAGCAGTATTGGCCCGGTTGATCGAGTTTGCTATCCGGGAGAAGGCCAGTGGGAACGCGCTGCTTGAGGATCTTCTTGATGATGGTAGTGGGCATTAATTGCTCATTATGATTCCTGCAGGGGAGTGGAGAATATTCTGTGCATTCATTGCCCACTCTTCTCTGTGGCGGTTTTTAGGGCAGAAACCCTGATCAGGGCATAGGTGGCTCGATCTGAGCCCTTCATTGTAATTTGATCTGAACCGTCCACTGAATTGGACTTATTATAAAAGGGGCATCCCCCCTCATTTGTAATCAATTAGAATTAGAATCAGAGATAGATCAGAGCTAGAGAGTATTGGAGATAGAAGTTAGAAAGTAGAGCTTAGAAGTTAGCTTAGATTGAGGAGGAAAGGAAGCTTTCCCATTGAGGACTTTGTAAGAAGTTGTTGTGAACACTCTCATAATATAAAGATTTATCATTGTTTGGTGGTTCTATCTTCTATTGTGAGTAGCTAGCAAGGCTTGTTCGCCTTTCCAATTCAAGGTAGATAGAGTAAAATAGATTTTATTTCATGCAAGTAGTTGTTAGCTGTGGAGTGTGGCGTTGGGATTTGAGCAAGTCTTCTCGTCCATACCACTAGCGGACTTGCTGATGGTAAGTTCGCCTTGCGTGGTCAACTGGAGTATCAGCACTTAACTTCGATTATGGTTCATGTGTTTGTATGCGTCGTGTTGACGATATGAACGTGTTGTGTCATAGTTTGAACATTTTCTCATCCTTTGAAGATTGCACCAACTTTGTCGGAGTTGTTCGAAAGGAGACAAAGCAAAGTTTGGTTTGAAGATTGTTTAAGTCGATCCTCGTCCTCCATCCTTTAGAAGTAGATTGTAGAATCCCTATCCCTATCCCCTTTTAATTCTGCATTTTCCGAGTCAGTTTAGATACCAGAACAATATCGCCAAATCATTCATGTCCTAATTGCTTCACGGAGTTGAACAACTACGTAAGTCCCCTTGAAATAACCAGCAAAACACATCAACCAACTGAGTCTATTCGCGATAAAAGGAACCTTGGAGTCGAACACATGAACTTTCAAGCAATCTTAGCATGTGGGACACTTTGATCAAGAGAGAATAGAGTGACCGTTGGGCAACTTTATTCTGTGCTGGCGCTGTCACAAAAGGCACGTCAACAGTGCCCAACATCATTGAGAGAAGGCTTGTTGTTTTTTTCTCTGAAGGTCTTATGGAGCTATTGAAACGATGGGTTAAGGCATTCGACCCACCAAGTCTTGAGGAAGCAATAAGGAAAGCTAGAAACATGGAATTGGCTGCTCCAAGGCCTAAGTTTCCTTCAAAACCATTTGTTCATAAGAAGGAAAAGAAACAATTCCCTACTCCCTTCAAAAAGTTTCCACCTAAAATGGATGAAGAGCTGCGTGAGAAGTTATGAAAAGAAGGGGTTTGTTATACATGTCATGAGCCATGGTCTAGAGGGCATAGATGCTATGGTAAAGGTTTTTCACATCACATGGGAGCTTATTCTGATTATGAATCAGAATCTGATTTTCCAAAACAACAATATGAATATGAGTATAGTGATGAGGAAAAAGTTCCTGAAGAATCTGAAAAAGGGCAAGGAAGTGGAGATACCTTTGCTCAACTAACTAGTTTCCAAAATAATGAATCTTTCAGGGTTCGTGGTATGCTTAGTGGGCAAAGAATGGTTGCTTTCATTGATAATGGGGCAACACATAACTTCATTGATGAAGGGCTAGTTGCAAGAAGAGGGCTCAAGACTGAAGAATTTGAAGGATTCAAAGTCATGGTAGCAGATGGATTCACAATTTCTTGCAACCGAAAGATCTCCAACCTATCCATGCAGTTGGGAACTTATGAAGTCAAAGATGATTTCTACGTTGTAGGAATTGGAAAAATGGATGTTGTGCTTGGGATTCAATGGCTGCGATCTCTTGGTGAGATCACTTTGAACTTACAAACAATGGAATTGAAGTTCCAGGCAGAGGGAAAAATGGTGGTTTTAAGAGGATTGTCCAATGGAGGTCCTCGAATTGTGTCTTTCAAAAGAATGTAGAAGTTGATTCGGCATGATCATGTTGAATGGGCAGCTGAATGCTTAATTTTGCCCTCTAGTCCAATGGAGAACAAAAGACACTACCACCCAGATGTTCGGTCTTTAATCACAAAGAGTAAAGTTTTTGGCAGTATACCTCTTGGAAGACCACCTGAAAGGGGGGCTGAACATATTATTGAGCTTGAAGATGGGGCAAAACCGCTTATTACTACTCCCTACCGGTATCCCAAGAAGCAAAATGATGAGATTGAAAAAGCCATCAAAGAGATTTTGGAGATGGGTCATATTCGTCCAAGCAAAAGCCCTTTTGCTTCAGCTGTGGTTCTTGTAAAAAAGAAATATGGTACTATGCACATGTGTGTTGATTACCGTGCTTTGAATCATAAAACTATCAAGAACCGATATCCTATTCCTAGAATTGATGAGCTTCTTTACGAGCTCCATGGTGCAATGTATTTTTCCAAGATTGATCTCAGATCTGGGTACTATCAAATCAGGATGAGAGAAGCTGACATTGAGAAAACTGCTTTTCGATGTCATTTTGGGCATTATGAATTTCTAGTCATGCCATTTGGTTTGACTAATGCTCCAACAACCTTTCAGTCTTGCATGAACAAAATTTTTGAGAAGCAGATGAGGAAATTTGTGTTGATCTTCTTCGATGATATTCTCATCTACAACAAGTCTTGGAAGGAGCATCTCAAACATTTAGATCAGGTGCTTAGTATCTTTGAATCAGAATGCCTATATGCCAAGGAATCAAACTGTGAATTTGGAATGGCAGAACTATTCTACCTTAGCCATTTAATCAGCTCTAAGGGAGTTAGAGTTGATCCAGATTAAATCAAGGCAGTCCTGGATTGGCCTGCACCTAAGAATTTGACACATCTGAAGGAATTCTTAGGACTTTGTGGTTTCTACTGATGGGTTGCCAAAGGATACTTTCACATGGCTGGTCCTTTGATCGACCTCACTAAGAAGGGGGCATTTGCATGGTCTCAAAATGCTCAAGAGGTTTTTGATAAATTCAAACAGATAATGAGCTCGTGTCCAGTTTTGGCCTTACCAGACTTCTCCAAAACTTTTGAATTACAATGTGACGCTTCGGGAGAAGGAATTGGAGCTGTTCTCATGCAAGACAAGCATCCCATTGTCTTTGAGAGCAGAAAATTAAGAGGAGCTGAAAGGACCTATTCAATTTATGATAAAGAAATGCTTGCAATCATGCATGTATTAGCCAAGTTTAGGCAGTACTTGGTTGGGAGTAAATTCATTGTTAAAACTGATCATAACAGTCTTAAGACACTTTTTGTATCAGTAGGATTTGAATGAGAGGGAACAAAAATGGGCGAGTATGCTACAAGCTTATGACTTTGACATTGAAAATGTCAAAGGGAAAAATAACATAGTTGCTGATGCATTATCTAGGAAGCCTCATTTGTGCTCCTTATCTGAGATTTCTGCAGAATGGAAGGAGCAGATTTTAGTTGATTATGCTAAGAATTCTTTTGCAACCAGCATTTTTGAAGGCACTTTTCAAGATGATAGATATAAGCTGGTTGAGGGGCTAATCTACTATAAAGATAGAATCTTTTTGGCATCAGATTCTAAGTTAAAAAAGAAGATTCTACTTTCATTCCATGACATACCTCTCGCTGGTCACCAGGGTTACTTCAAGACTTACAAACAGATCCGTGAAAGATTTTCATGGAAAGGGTTAAAAAATGAAGTTTTGAATTATGTTAGAGAATGTCATATATATCAAGCAAATAAAAATGAGCATGTTTTTCTTGCTGGTTACTTGCAGCCCTTACCATTTCCGAATAAGAAATGGGAGAGTATTTCTATGGATTTTATTACCGGGTTGCCAAAGGTGCAAGGAAGGGATTGTATCTTTGTTGTGGTTGATAGATTGACCAAGTTTGCTCATTTCTTGGCCATTACTAGTTCATTTACAGCAGCACAGGTTGCTGATTTGTTCTTCCATGAGGTGTTTCGGTTGCATGGGATTCTAAAGAATATTGTGAGTGATAGAGATAGTAAATTTTTGAGCACCTTTTGGCAAGAATTGTTTAAATTATGTGGTACAGTGCTTACTCCGAGCACTAGTTATCACCCTCAAACTGATGGACAAATTGAAATTGTCAATAAGTGGTTAGAGGGTTATTTCAAAAACTGTCTCATGATAGCAAAAAGCATGGGTGAGATAGCTCCACTTGGGTGAATATTGTTACAATTCATCTTATCATATGTCTATCCGAATGTCTCCTTTCATGGCTTTGTATGGGTATGAACCTCCAAGCTTTGTAGATCTTGTTTTTGGTGATTGTAGAGCTCCTCAGGCAAAAGATAAGTTGCAACAAAGTCAAGACATTCTCAAGTCATTGAGGGACAATATCTAGCATGCTCAGAATCAACAAAAATTATATGCTGACCAGCAGCGTACTGAGCGATCTTTTGAGGTTGGTGATTTGGTATATTTGAGACTCCAACCTTACAGACAGTCTACTCTCAAGAAGGGTTGGGCTGAAAAACTTAAGCCACGTTTTTATGGGCCTGTCAAGGTCATCAAAAAAGTGAGAGAAGTGGCTTATGAGTTAGAATTACTGTCAAGTAGCAAGGTGCACAATGTGTTTCATGTTTCCAGACGCAAGAAAGCTTTGGGTCATAAATGTGTTGCATCAACAGAATTGCCTCCACTGGATGAGGAAGGACAACTTGTTTTGATTCCTGAGGCAATTATTGAGTTTAGAGAATGCTCTTTGAGGAAAAGGTCAATCAAGGAGTATTTGGTTAAGTGGAAGAATTTGCTTATAGAGGATGCTACATGGGAAAATGAGCCTATTTTGCAGCATCCGGATTTGCAATTGCTTGGGGACAAGCAATTCTGGGAAGGGCGGATTGTAATGTCTGCTTTTCAGTGGTGACCTTGTTATGAATTGTTAGCCTATTTTCGGAAATCTGTAGGCTATCCAGTAAGCAAATTAGGATTTCCAGTGTTTCCTACTCAACTTGGTTTACTGTGGTTTGGATGCGTTTTTACTATTTTTAGCAATGGCTATTTTTAGTAAGTCTATCTTTGGCAGTATCTTCATCAGTAGTGTTGTGTAGTTCATTCTCCAGATTTTGGTAATATCTCAGTTTCCAGTTTGATGGTGGTTTGTGCCTTAGACTAAGTTCATACTTAATTAAAATGTGTTTTGGAGTTGTACCCCACGCCTAGCTTAATGACTTTAAGTGGTTTTTAAGTTGGGGCCATAAAGTAAGATACATTTAATATTTTATTAAATGTTTATTCATTAGCTTAAGTGGGACGACTTGAAGGGTGGAATAAAGAGTTTATTTGTTATTTTAAATGAAGCCTTTTTGGAGAATGGCGTCCCTTTTGGGAAAAGGAAGAGTTTCTTGGAAGTTCAAATGTTTCATCTTCTTTTGGTGAAAGCTTATATATTGGCGCCTTTTCCTTTGTATCTCATCTTTGGAAATTGAATGGTAAGGTTATGCTGTTGGTTTGAATCCAGAACCTGGCTAAGGGGAAGCTTAGCGAATTCAAATCATCCTTCGGGCCTGCAACTATGGCTTCCTAGGTGGATCATCATGGCTGTATTTCACTTTGAAATATAGATGGAGCTTCAATTGTTGGAATTGAACAGGTTGCTGATGTAAAACCTGTTTTTGCAAGTTGCTGATTTGGCCTGGCTGAAGCTATTTTCTGTTTATAGCTTCAATTTAGATTTTGGTTTCGTTCTGGGTGCTAGCCCATGTTGTTCTATTGTGGAGGGCGCCCTTTTTTGCAAGTTTGCAGATTTTATCATTGAGTTTTGAGTTTTGGGAGAAGGTCGACCTTTTTTGGAGGTCGTACCTTCCTTCTTGACTGCCTTGGGAATTGTGTCAACTGTTTCTCTCTGTTTTGGTCTCATGTTCTCAATGGAGATTGGATGCCTAGCTCTTAGCTGTTGATTGGTTGTGGTTTGAGAGTTTTCCGAGCTGAATTGAAGAAGATAAGTTCAATTTGGTGAATTATCTCTTTGCTGATCTGATTTTCTGTATTTCTTGTTTCTGATCAGATTAGATTGAAATTGTTATAATGCTGTTTTAAGTTTCTTTCTATATCATTTTGGCATTGTAAATGTTAGAAGAAGTGATACCCTAACCATTGCTCATTTTGGGAATTCATGGTTGATACATTGCAGCTGTTTATTAATCGTTTGTAAGCTGTTTAGTAGTACTAACAGCAATTTGTTTGTTTGCTGCAATTTACTTTGTTGTTTTCCCCCACGTAATAAAGTGGTTGTGTGGATTGTATACCCCCCACAGTTCAAGTGGAAGTGAGGTTAATTGGTTGGCTTGCCGCTTTTAAATGTTTGTAATAGTCACACCCACTAAATAAGTGGAGTATTCCCACTGCTCTGAGATTGAAACCCTTGGCTTCCGTGCTCTGATTGAAGACTTGATCAAATTTTCAATCATCAATAACGTAATGGCTCGATTTTCAAAGCAAAGCCTTATATCCCTTTGAAAAGTGCGAATTCTTTCAAAAAGCATCATTAAATAAATTCGACTTTTCTTTTTAATTATTCCAATAGTTTCAAGTCACATTTTTAATTATAAAATATAATTAAAAACGTCCCCTTCCATGATGGGCAACCCCTTCCAATATTTCACTTAAGTTATAATATTAAAATCTTATAACTTTATATTATATGCTCCAATTAATTAATATTTAATTAATCAATCAAATATTAATATCTCCCTCGAAATGTGTCCGATTCACGAACCGTCTGAAGCTGGTGACTAAGTGAATGATTCTGCACGTGATCAATCCATACTACTAAAAATAGCAAGGGTCCCTCGCTGAGTGCCAAATTTTGCTAAAAATAGCAACTTAGGCAAAAAGTGTTTGAATGAGCCTGAACGAAAGCCAACTGGTAAAAATACTGACAACTGAAGCCAAGCCAAACTCCATCAGGACCCTCCATCCATCCTATCAGCCTACGAGGGTCGCATAATAGGCTAATCATGTGCTCTGAGAGATGTCAACTAGAAGGGGACATGACAGTCCGCCCCTCCTGAAATTGTTTGTCCTCAAGCAATCTCAACTCCGAATGCTGCAGAATATCCTCGCTCTCCCATGAAGCATCCTACACTGGCAAATCTCTCCATTTCACTAAATATTCCCTGATAGTCCTACGCAACTGTCTCTCTCTGTACTCCAGGATAGACTCAGGTACTAAAATCAACTTTCCCTCATCATCTAAGGGAGGTAGAACTGTAGAAGGTACCACACGGTGTCCCAACGCCTTCTTGAGACGTGACACATGAAAAACATTGTCTACCTTGCTCTCTGCCGGAAGCTCAAGCTCATAAGCTACCTCTCCAACATGCCTCAGGATCCTGAAAGGATCGTAATATCGTGGCTTAAGCTTCTCTGACCCACTCTTCCTCGGAGTAGACTGACGATAGGGCTGCAGCATAAGATAAACCATGTCACCCACCTCAAAATGCCTCTCTGTTCTCTTCTGATCTACGTACTGCTTTTGTTGATTCTTTGCCTTGGCAATATTCTCCTTGAGAGCCCTCATAGTATCCTGACTCTCCTGCAACAAGTCTCCAGCACTCGGCACTCTACTGTCACTCAGTAGCAAATCCAGAAAACTCGGCGCCTCATACCCGCACAATGCCATAAAAGGGGACATCTGAATGGTCATGTGGAATGTTGTGTTGTAGCAATACTCGCCCAAATGAATCCACTTGACCCATGCCTTCTGCTGCCCTGCAATATAATTCCTGAGGTAACCTTCCACCCATTTATTCACTATCTCCGTCTGCCCATCTGTTTGCAGGTGGTAACTGGTGCTCGGTGTAAGCTCGGTCCCACAGAGTCTAAACACCTCCTGCCAGAAGTGATTCAAGAACCGACTATCTCTGTCGCTCACTATGCTCCGAGGCAACCCATGTAGTCTGAATACCTCACAGAAGAAGACCTCTGCTACCTGTGTAGCTGTGTAGGTGGTGGTAATCGGAAAGAAGTGGGCATACTTCGCTAGCCGATCCACAACTACATATATGCAATCTCGCCCCTGGGCTTTAGGCAAGCCCGTAATGAAATCCATCGACAGGCATTCCCACTTCCTGTCAGGAATCGGAAGTGGCTGCAATAATCTTGCCGGGTACGTGTTCTCCTGCTTGTTCTGCTGACAAACAGGGCACTCACGCACATACTGAAGAATATCTGCCTTGAGTCCTTTCCATGTGAATCTCTCCCGAATCTGTCTATAGGTTTTGAAATACTCGGGATGTCCTGCTGTAGGTACGTCATGAAAGGCTCGCATGATAATGTTCTTCACCTCTGATCCTGGGATCAAATAAACCCTGTTCTTGTAAATGATCAAATCATTCACAAGCGTATATCTGGTATCAATCGTTGATCCCTCAACAATGCTCGAGGCCCAAGTGTCCTTGGCATACTCTGCCACAATCATATGCCTCCAATCCTCTGTAATGTGAACCATAGAGCTCAGATAAGGCCTGCGTGAAAAAGCATCAGCTACTACATTCTGTGTTCCTTTGATATACGAGATATCAAAGTCGTAGGCCTACAATTTACTTACTCACTTCTGTTGACGATCATTGAGGTCTCACTGCCCCAAGAAGTGTTTCAAACTATTGTGGTCAGTTTTGATGCAAAATTTGCTACCAACAAGATATTGCCTAAATTTTGCTAAGGCATGCATTATAGCGAGCATCTCCTTATCATAAATGCGGTAGAGTCTCTCTGGCCCTCTGAGTTTACGACTCTCATACACAATAGGGTGCTTGTCCTGCATAAGCACTGCTCCAATGCCCTCACCTGATGCATCGCACTGAAGCTCAAGAGGCTTCGAAAAGTCTGGTAGTGCCAACACTGGGCATGTAGTCATCAACTCCTTAAATCTCACAAAACACTCCTGTGCCTCAAGAGTCCAACAAAATGCACTCATTTTCAACAAATCTGTTATAGGGGCTGCATGACGTGAATATCCATTCACGAATCTGTGATAGAACCCACACAAACCTAGAAATCCTCGCAACTGTGTCAGGTTTGCCGGTGTAGGCCAGTCAATAATAGCGCGGATCTTTTCAGGATCCATCCGCACTCCCTCTGTACTGATAATATGACCTAAATATAACAATTCGGTCATCACCAAATCACATTTGGACTCCTTGGCGTACAAGGACTCCCTCTCCAAAATACTCAACACGGTCTCTAGGTGAGCCAAATGCTCCTGCCAAGTCCTGCTGTAAATAAGGATATCATCGAAAAAGACCAATACAAATCTCCTCAGCAGTGAATGAAAAACCCGGTTCATAGTGGACTGGAATGTAGCTGACGTATTAGTGAGCCGAAATAGCATCACCACAAACTCGAAGTGCCCACAATGACAACGGAAGGCAGTCTTCTCGATGTCCTGCTCACGAACCTTGATCTGATGATATCCTGATCTTAAATCTATTTTCGTGAAGTAGCATGCACCATGGAGCTCATCAATAAGCTCGTCTATACGAGGTATTGGATACCTGTTTTTGATAGTCCTCTTATTCAGGACTCTATAGTCAATGCACATGCGTAAGGTGCCATCCTTCTTCTTTACCAAAACAACTGAAGAAGCGAATGGTGATTTGCTAGGTCGAATGTGACCCATAGCAAGTAACTCCCTGATCGTTTTCTCAATCTCATCTTTCAGCCACTTGGGATGTCTATAGGGCGTAATCATAACGGGCTTAGCGCCCTCTTCAAGCTCAATAATATGCTCAATGCCCCTGTCTGGAGATCTCCCTGGTGGAATATCACTGAATACCTTATCATGCTTGATTCTCAATTGCTGTATGTCAGGATGATATTCAGTCTTCTGCTGTCCCTCCTGTATAGGTGCCAATGTGCACTCGGCAGCCCACTCTACCATGTCGCGTCGCATGAGTCTCTCCATCCGACGAAAATAAATTGTTTTGATGTTGCTGTCCCGAATTGCCTTTAGAATGTGGGTCTTCCCATCAACATCAAAACGGATCTCCATGTCCTTAAGACGAAGAGTGACTTCCTCAAGTGAATGAAGCCACTTCATACCTAAGACCAAATCGATATCTCCCATGTTCACTACGTAGTAATCAGCCTTGAACTCATAATTGTTCAAGCGTAAGGGGAGATCCTTGATCATGCGTTCACACCTAAGAGTGTAACCGTCGGCCACCTTAACCCTAATGCCTTCGAACTCCTCAGTGATGAGTCCACGTTTCTCAACAAATCTAGCATCGATGAAATTGTGTGTGGCTCCTGTATCAAGAAGGGTAATGACCCTCTGTCCTGCCAACACTCCACGAATCCTGAATGAGCCCTCCTGTTGAATGCTAGATAGGCGTGCCTCCTGTATCTGAAGCTTTGACTCTGCCTCTACCTTAGGCTTTGTAGCCTCTGACTCTGACTCCTCAGAACTCTCCTGCTGTTTGGAATTTTTAGATTCCAAATCCTCATAGTAAGCCCACATCACTCGATTCACCTTGCCCTTAGGCCTCAAAGGACAATTGTGATTGGTGTCATAGGGACCTTTGCAATAGAAGCAAAGCTTCTTCTTGCGTAGATCGTTAAGAGCCTCTCGATCCAAAGGTGGTGCTGCGGATTTACCCTTTGAATCATTCTTAAAATCTGATTTTTCTTTGTTAAAATCAGACTTCTCTCTGTTTTTGTTAAAGCCCTTATTGTCCCTGAAAGAAGAATTGTTTCTGGAGTTGAATCTACTGGATGGTGTTGCCAACTCCATACTACGAGCTTTCTTCATTGCTTCCTGTAATGAAGGAGGATCAAAGGCTTTGATCCAACCTCTCAATGGTTCCGTCAATCCCTCCATGAAGAGCACTACAAGTCGCCTCTCTGAAATATTCGGAACCATAACTGATAACTTCTGAAAGTCACCAATATAAGACTCCAAACTGCCACTCTGTCGTAACTGAGCCAAGTCTCTGAAGTAGGATTCTGGATCCTTCCTGTCAAACCGCTCCACCAACCTGTCAACAAACTCCTGATATGATGTGATCCGGTCATGCTGTAGTGTCACCATCCCGTGGTGCCACCAGTTGTAAGCCACCCCCTCGAGATGCAGTGTCGCATATCGGATAGCATCTCTCTCAGCCATCGAACGCAATGTGAGGAATGTATCTAGCTTACTAATCTAGGCCTGAGCTGTGACCTTACCACTACCATCGAACATCGCTAGATTGAGCCTGTTTGTTGCATGTTTCAGATCATTATTTTGGTTTCGAGGCCTATTCCCCTGTCAAGACCTATAATATTCAACTCTCGAATTCACAAATTGATCAAAATGCATGCGCTCGTGCACTTGTGGTATGAATATATCCCACTCCTCGTTGGCTGCCATAATTGCATTAGCATATAATATGTTCCCAACCTCTTCAACATTCTCCTCAACCTATTCTCCTCTTAGGAAAGTGGGTCTGGTAGGTCTATTTGCTGTTCGTGAAACAGTCCTGGGTACCCCCTGTGAACCTGCATCACTCCTGTCCTCATCACAATGTGGTGATGGTCTCCTTGGTGTACCTATCCTCTGTATAGCCATGGTCAACTGCTGTAATCATCAGTTACCTACTGCTGACCTGTTCGCAAATCTCTAAGAGTCTGTCTAACCTCTGCATCTTCCTCCTGAGGATCTCGAGGAATCTCTGTTCTGTCACCCATGTCTGTATCCTATATAGACTCTCCAGACAAAGAACCCGACTGAACACCTATCAAACCTGTAGCCGTCTCACCTGCCGGAATAAGTGGTGGCTGCCAAGTTTTTCTGTTTTCCCTCTGATAATATCTCTTCTCTCTATCACTCTGGTGCATGAACAAAATGTTTTTTCAAACCCAACAAGGATGGCAGGAAACGACTCTGATACCACTGTAGAAACCCTTGTTTCCCCGTTTTCTGAATTTGACTGTTTTTGATAGTTTTGTTTGTATTTTGATTTTTTTGATGTTTTTGCATGAATAATAAAGAATGCGATTTTGCAAGAATTGAATAATAAATTCAATATAAAATGCTACAATATCAATATTGATGGAAATGCAAGATCTAACACTGGCAATTCATTTATTGATCAACTGGACTCAGTACAATGGAGATCCGATAACATGCAACAAAGGAAACAATATTTTTGTAATAAAAGAACCTGGTATTAGCAGCAAGCTGGAAATGAACCAGATTTGGTACGGCTGCAATAAACGGTCCCTTCTCCCTCTGTCCAATGATTGCAAACTGATCCAGATACTGAGGCGCCACCAAGAATGAAGATAGTAGGCCAGAATGAAAGGCGTTTTGCACAAGATATGAGTACGGCTTGAAGCTGAAGAGGTATGGCCTGCAGCAATGGTACGGCCCTACCACAGCAGCAAGTACAAAGGTACGGCCTTTTGTAATCAATGTCCAGACTTAAGAATATGATGCGCCTTGGTTTGAAGAATGCCTTTTGGATGAAACCCTAACAAAACTTTGAAGGTAAATGATCTCTGAATGCGCTGTAATTTCTTCTGAATGAAGAAATCTCTTTGCCTGGCAATAAATTGGATAATATTTCACAACCTCTGAATTGCTTTCACTGGAGATGGCTCGTTCCCCAATGCTCTGAGACTGAAACCCTTGGCTTCCGTGCTCTGGTTGAAGACTTGATCAAATTTTCAATCATCAATAACATAATGGCTCGATTTTCAAAGCAAAGCCTTATATCCCTTTGAAAAGTGCGAATTCCTTCAAAAAGCATCATTAAATAAATTCGACTTTTCTTTTTAATTATTCCAATAGTCTCAAGTCACATTTTTAATTATAAAATATAATTAAAAACGTCCCCTTCCATGATGGGCGACCCCTTCCAATATTTCACTTAAGTTATAATATTAAAATATTATAACTTTATATTATATGCTCCAATTAATTAATATTTAATTAATCAATCAAATATTAATATCTCCCTCGAAATGTGTCCGATTCACGAACCGTCTGAAGCTGGTGACTAAGTGAATGATTCTGCACGTGATCAATTCATACTGCTAAAAATAGCAGGGGTCCCTCGCTGAGTGCCAAATACTGCTAAAAATAGCAACTTAGGCAAAAAGTGTCTGAATGAGCCCGAACGAAAGCCAACTGGTAAAAATACTGACAACTGAAGCCAAGCCAAACTCCATCAAGACCCTCTATCCATCCTATCAGCCTACGAGGGTCGCATAATAGGCTAATCATGTGCTCTGAGAGATGTCAACTAGAAGGGGACATGACAAATATCTAGCACTCCACCATATGTTAGCACCTCGCCTTGCAAAAGGATCTTGCGTGCACACTCTTGGTGTTGATTTTAGCTCTCTATTTTCAGTTTTTAATCAAGTTATTAGATCCTAGGGATCTTCTAACCATATGCCCGCCCCTCCTCCTTAAATTGTTTTAGGGCGCATTCTTGGTTAGAGTTGTTTCAGCTGTGTTTTGGTTTAGAGCTAATCCTTAACAGGTGCATGATTTGCATTGTTGTGATTGCAAATTAAAGGCAAAAATTAAGGGGTATATTTCAACCCCCTTGGCCTAGTATTAATGGCTTAAAGTTCTTTTAAAAGGTGGCCTTGAGGGTGGACGCCTAATTGGGAGATTATTTAAATATTTCTAAAGTAAATATTTCTCCTCAAGTTTTGGATGCCTAGAAAGGTGAATATAATGTTTTAAAAATTAAAATATTTCAAAAGTGAAATGGACATAGCGTATCCAAGTCGGTATTCGCTGGTTCCGACCAATCTGGGAGTGGTAGAGGCGTATCTCTCACTGTCTCGTAGTCATCCTGTACAACATTTATGTCCTCTTCAATTTGATCTGGCATTGGGACAATCTCGTATTCCCTGATCATTACCAATGGTATCCGAGAGAACATTCTTTTCCTAATCTCGATCTCATCCACCGCACTGGCCCAAAAGTCTTCGATTTGTGCCTTGTGCCTGAACTCTTCTGACAATATCCACTGATGTTCCTGTGGGGATTGTAGTGGTGCCTGCTAGTGTGGTAGGAAAGGTGGAAGAATTGGAGCTCATTTTCTGCCTCCCTAGCTGCTTGCATCGATGGGCAGATTTCATCTGAATTCCCCATGGTAATTGGGAATCCAAGTCCACCTTTCTTCTTCTTCTTTTGAATCTTATCATAGGCAATAAGTTGCCTAGATACTTCCATCGTCACTATTATGTTTGTGGGATACTGGGGCAATCTATAAGGATAAGAAGAGAATCCTTGCAGCCTTATGTAGGTAAACTTCGGAAATTGGATAAACCAACACCCGAACTTCTCAATCAACTCTTGTGCTTCCTTGGATATTCTGTGATAGGTCCTTTGTTGCAAGGTCCTCGTTATATGCATAGTGAAGGCGTCATTGACCCTTTTGTAGTTGGTGGTGCTTGTCAGATGCAACTGTGGATAAGCCTCATGTATCTTAAATTGATGGGAGCCACACTCGATTGGTTCCTTGTAGGAGATTCCCCTATACTTCGTCATGCGAGCCAGCATATAGACAATATAAGAGCCCATGTAAAACGTTTTTGTTCTCCTCACACCACAGAGCGTGTATGCTGTCACTGATCATCAGTGCCCAATCCACGTAATCTTTGCCCTCTAGTACCAATTTGACATAATAAAACATCCAAGGTTCAAAGATGAACGCTTGGGGGCATCCTCCAACTCTGCTCAACATCATTATCAGATCAACAAACTCCTGTCTCAAATCCTCTGAGATTATCTGTTTGGGTAATTTTGTACGAGTTGGCTTGGGTTTGATCATCCACCTGGTATTTATCAAATCAGCACACCGGTCCGTTGTGGATGAATACATCTTTTCTGCCCTTTCCCTTATGTAAATCATTTTCTCATGAACTGGAATCCCGAATGCTTCTCCGATTGCTTCAGGTGTCAGGTTGGCCAATATCTTGCCATCTGGCGAAGTGATTGTCCTTTGCTTTGTGTTGTAATGATTGGCGCATTCTATGATCAATTCTGGACACCGGATAGTTGGTGGAAAACTGGCAGCCGCATACAGTCCGCTCCTTACGATGTTGTGTGAAGTAACTGATGGGTGATGGCCTCTAGTCCCCATTATCCTTCTTCTGAATGCCTCCAGGTTGAACGAGCCCAAGTTTGTGTCAGCCAGCTTGCCCAACTTTGATGAAAATTTTGATTCCGACAAGAAGGACTTGCTCAATTTCTTGATCATTGCTTGTCTCGATGTGTTTGCCTTTGCAGATTCAGCGTGGTTCCGTCTGCCTGCAGCTCTTATGCTTGATTCAGCCATTCTGCAAAAAAACAAGAGAGTTAGAAAACAAAAATATCAGCTTTTGAGGGTGCTAGCAGATTTTTAAATAAACAGGCTGCAACACTTTGCCACTTTCAGCTGCAAACCTCAACACTCTTGTTCACTTCAACGTTTCACTTCAACTGTAAAATTTCTGTACTTGTAGTAGTATGATACCAACTGTTTGGAAATGTTTGCTTGCAGAAATTCGTCCTTCTTCTCTAAAAACGTACTTTCAGCAGCTTGTTTGTTTCTCTTGAATTCGTATTTCAGCAAGCTTGGAAATTTGTACTGCAGTGATTTCCAAATGTCTAGACTCAATTCCGTACTTCAGCAGGCAAATGAAACCTCCTCACAAAGTCGTGCCTTTCAGCAACTACAGCCTTAGCAAATCAAATCGTGTCTTTTCCACTTTCAGGAACTGGAGACTTAGAAGTTTGTACTTGCAGCAACTTCACTTCTCTTTCTCCACCAGTTCGACTTTCAGCCTTTTAGCAATTTCAAACTCTCAAGTCGTACCTCTTAGCAACTCAAGCTTCTTCACAAATTCGAATTTCCCAGCAACTTCAAGACTTCTCAACAACTTGTGAAAAATATGGAGAGGACTCAGAGTATTATAGCCAGGTCGAAATCCAACAGAGGCTATACTTAGCACGTTTTTGAATTCATTTTCCCTCTCTTTTCCAGTCGTAACACTTGTCATCCGAAGCATCAGAATCTTGAGCTTCTAGAATTATGAATTTCATCACCCCTGCACAGGCCTGCCTCATCACATTTGCTTTGCTTAAAAAATTGGATTAATCACTTCTTTGAACAATTTTAATTCATTTCGCTAAGTCATTTTTATCTCATCCTTGCCTTGGCAAAATTATCCAGTTCAATCCTCCAGCGAAACATTTTAGTAACCTCATTCATTTTATTTGCCTTAGAGGAATTCTTTAAATTTTCCTTAGGAAATTTATCAAAATAGACACCGGGCAAAAATATCCACCGAAATGATGTGGGCAAGGCGTGGAATAAGTTCAAACCATCTCGCAATCGAAAACGTTCAATACCCAGAAGAGAATTTCCTTCAGAATTCATCGTTTTCATGTGTATCCGGATGAAGGGGTACTTTTAATTTTTATTATTTTAAAATAATAAAATGGCTAAGGTTTATTTCTCTTCACTCCGGACATCTTCCACACCTGCAATCTCCAGTTTCTCTGCTTTGGCATTTTTTTTTTATTTTCTCCTGAAGAATTTTCCCTCTGTTTGGCATATCTCATCTTGCCTCTGGAAATTTCAACATCACTTCCTAGGCGCATTTCTCATTTTCTCCTTAGAAAATGCCTTAGAAAATTTAAATTTAATTATCTTACCCTTGAAGGGCGCATTTGAGCATGTGAGCTTTCATTTTATCCATTTCTACGCCCTAGCAATTCTTTTCGCCTTAGGAAAGATTTCTAGGAAATTCATTTTAGATTATCCATGAGGGGCCTACTTCACCTTGTGCATCAACCTTTGCCTTTACCCCTTAGGCATTTTCACGCCAAGAGGCTAACACTTTACCCTTTGCCTTAGGCGCATATAACATGTGGAGGAGGAAAACATCTTGGGCGCAAATCACACATGCCACTTCCATTCTAGGGCGCATTTAGCCTAGTCAACTTCCACTCCTGGGCGCAAATAGGGATGTGAAGAGGAAATTTCCTAGCCTTTGTGACTCCTCACCTCCCTTGGGTGCATATTGCATGGTGGGCTTCCACTTCCAAGCGCATTTCATGTGTCAAGAGGGAAACTTCCTTTACCTTGGCGCATTTTCTTTTACCTTTCAACGTTTTACCTCATGTGGCCCCCTTGGGCGCATTTACCATAGGTAAGAGTAACTTGTGGGCGCATATGAGGGGTGGTGAAGGAATTTCCATGCCCTTGGTGACCCTTCACCTTCCTTGGGCACATTTTGCCTTGATAGCTTCCACTTTTGGGTGCATTTTGCCTAGGCAAAGGAAAACACCAAAACCCAGTGACCCTTCACCTTCCTTGGGCACATTTTGGGGTATGAGGAGGAATTTTCATGCCTTAGAAGAATTTTGCCATGCCTTTACCTCATGTGGGCGCATTTGACCCCTGCTCAAGGAAATTTTGGGCGCATTTTGCCTATGCTGCTTCCATTTCAACCTCTGAGGGCGCATTTAGCCCAGTGTGAAGGAAATCCCACACTTAGAGGTTTTACACCTTTTTATCCCTTCTGGGCGTACTTCATGTGTCTTCATGCCAGTTACCTGTTATAAGTTTTGAATGCCCTAGCCATGCCTTAGCTTTCTATTTTTTCGCAAACTCGGAGAAATTAGGGTTTCCTTGCATTTCATCCCGTTCTGAGTTGGAGCAGGCGTGGTTGTGCTTCCACTGACTTTGCCACCTTGTTTTATCCTTTGTCCACACCGGTATGCTATTTTTAGCCATTTGCTATTTTTAGCAACCCTAAAATTGATCAATCTTTGTATCTCTGTTTGCTCTGAAATTCGTTCCACTTGTTCTTGATGCTATAAGTGACCTGTTCATCTCTGCCTCTGGCACAGTACGTGCTATTTATAGCCATGAGATGACTTACTAAAAATAGTAAGTATTCAGATCGTGCTCAAATTTTGCCACTAGACAGCCTAAAAGATGTTGATCCCGGTGGCGTGCTTCGTTTTGACATCTCTGCCTTTTGTTCCATCTATTTTTAGACATAGCAGGGAAAACCCTAATCTGACTTGCATGCGCTCTGGACTGCTCCCGATTCCCTTGATTTCTGCCGTTTGTCACTCTGCTTGCTGGATTGAAGTGTTGGGTAACCGTTGGGGTGAAACTGCTATTTATAGTAAGTGTCCGGAAAGTGGTCAATCGGATATTGGATGAGTTTGCATGTCACAGTGCCTGTGGGATCTCAAAAAACCCACAAAAACCCAGAAAACTGGTCAACATGCGGGCACTGGCTAAAAATAGTAAGTCCCTGAAAACTGACTCATTCCGCTTGCATGCCATATCATTGCGAAGCTCTCGCAAAACCCATATGGAATATCCGGACATGCATTGAAAATCACTGCATGCAAACCCTAAAAATAGCCTCTGAAGGCTGAATTGCTGAAAGTTCTTGTCTCGATTTGCATGTCATACCATCTCGAAGGTCTTGGAAAACCCAGATCCATTCTCTAGTCATGCATTGGAGAATTGTATGTTTAAACCCTGAAAATAGCGTCCGACGGCTGAACTGCTAAAAATAGCCAGTTGTCTAAATCTGTTCAAATTTCATGTGTAGGCACTCTGAAGCTACCTGAATATGCTGAAGTAGTTAGAATCCCGAAATCCTGAGGAAAAGACCTCAAATTAGGTACTTACTAAAAATAGTAAGTTGTCAGATTTCAGTAAGATTTCAGTGGGATCCTGTCTTGGGCCTTCTGATTGTACTGCTGCACTTAGATTTTACCTTGATAACTCAATTTATCCCAAACAAGCCTGAAGGATAGAAACCCTAATTTCGTAGACTTGGCAATCATTTCAATCTAGGTCAAAAGACGGGACATCCCCAGAAGGACAAAAGATCAGAGACAGAGAGAACCAAAGCCAAAAGACCAGAATGGAGCAAAAATTAGGGGGTCCCCATCTTGGACGGGGTGATGTATGAAAAGGTCACAACATCTGGCGACTCCACGGGAAAGTGTTGAAAAACACTTTAAGATTAACCTTGGCCAAACCCCTCTAACCATCATACAAAAAAGATACTTACCCAAAAGGGGAGAAGAATCCGATATTGGATCAAAACACCTTCATCTGAGATCTTCTGATCATATGCATTTATCTCGCCTGTAAACCATCTTGACTCCTGAAATTGACTACAGCAAGTTATATAAGTATCTTAACTTCAAAAATATCCGGGACATTGCCTCGCTGCCAGTCAGGCGTCCATAGCCCCGACGAGGTTGTCGCTACAATTCTCACGAATATTGCTCCCCTGCCAGCCACGCGTCCATAGCCCCGGTGGAGTTATCCGTATATTCCCAAACCAATGTTTTAAGTACGATATTTCTTTTATTTTTCTTTCTTTTGATATTTCTCTTTTAGCATATTCTTTTCTTTTCTCTTGATTTTCCGTGAATTCCATAATTGGTTGGCAAGCAATGAAGCTACCAATGGGTTTGAGAATTGTAGTGGCGTTGAAGCAAGATGCAAAATTTTCACCTGCCATAAGTTCTCCCAAGAGATCAACATGACTCAAAGTAGCTTGTTGAGCAGATAGGACACAATGATCTCAGACTCATGTGTTAAGACACAATAACTGATTAACCTTCCGAGTCGAGCTTATACGAGACCGGATGATTATAAGAGGAAAACAACCTTGGTATTATATCATTTGCATAAATTCATAAAATCCAATGGAAGTAGACCAAACTGTGAACAGAAAGACGTCATCACCCCCAGACGCAACGGGAGACCCAAAAATTCATGTCCATTCCAAACCCAAACCAAAACCACTTGAGCGGACAACTCAAGGGAAGAAACACCGAAACCAAAAACCCAAAGGGCACCAAACCAAAACCAAAACCAAAAGGGAAAGCGGGAAACAAAACAACCTAACCTAACTATGTACAAAGTAGGATCTAGGAGGGAACGTACGCTTGGAAATAATGCTTGAGGAACTGCCCATTGACTGGCAATGGGATATCCTCCCCTGTTAACGCTTTCAATCTGAATGCATTATCTCCTAGGATCTCAGAAATCTGATTTGGGCCCAGCCATAATTTATCGAACTTGTCGTGATCACCTTTTCTTTCATGGGCTTTATCCCAACATAAAACTAAGTCTGAAATCCTGAAGGCCTTGATCTTGGCCTGCTTATCGAACCATCTCTTTACGACTCCTTGATGCTTGGCCAGATTTTCCAAAGCTTCATCTCTTTTCTCCTCTAAATGCATCAATTGGGACAACCTGACTTGAACTCTATCTTCTCCTTCCAGGTACTCTTGAATAAACTGAAGAGTTGGAATCCTCAATTGAACTGGGAAGACTCTTGGCCATATACCAAGTGATAAGGAGACGTTCCCAAAGAATTCTTCGTTCTGGTTCTGTCTGCCCACAAAGTAAACCTCAACTGCGTATGCCAATCCTTGGGGTTCTTATCCAGCAACTTCTTGATAGCATTCAACAAATTCTTATTCGTGGACTCTGCAAGTCCATTTCCTTGTGGATAGTAATTGGATGAGAACTTCAATGCAATCCCATATTCAAATGCCCAGTTTGAAAACTTCAATGATGAAAAAGTAGGGCAATTATCACATACCAATGCATGAGGACACCCAAATCTTGTAATGATATTTTTTTCAAGGAACTTAATGACTACATCTGTCGTGCAAAGCTTGAGAGCTTGAGCCTCTGTCCATTTGGTGCAATAATCTGTAGCTGTCATAATGTACCGGTGCTGTGCTGAGGAAGGTGGGTTAATTGCTCCAATAAAATCCAATCCCCATTTTGCCAATGGCCTGACTTCGATCACTGGCTGTAGAGGCATAGCCAGATTCTTCTCTTTGTATGCAAACAAATGTTGCAAGTCTTCAAATGCTTATAAGCATCTTTAAAGAGCGTGGGCCAATAATATCCAGCTCTTGAAATCTGATGTGCTGTGGCCAAACCACCTCCGTGACTTGTTCCAAATTTCTCATAGAAGTGTTCCATTAGCTGTCTAGCTTCTCTTTTCCCTACACATCTTAAATAAATTCACTCGTGATTTCTTCTATAGAGTATTGATCCTTGCAGCAGAAATCTCTGGCTTTTCATTCTTAAAGCTCTTTTCTGCACTGGATTCAAATGTGAAGGGCACCTGTGATTCGACAAGTAATAGATAGTGTCATCGTACCATTCCCCTGGCGACACTTCTTGTAACACATATGTCTGTTGCACCAATCCAGGTCCTACCATTGCAATCGTTTGCGCCAAAGCTTGTCCTCGGACTAACTTCATTGGCTGTATCTCCATGTCATATTCTTGCAAAGTGGCGACCCACTTGCCCTTTCTTTCTCCTAATTCATTTTGCATTAGTAGTGTTTTTACTATGGCATCTAGAACTATAGCATGGACTTTGCTCCTTAGGATGTAGTGCCTGAATTTCTTAGCTGCTTTCACCAAAGCATAAGCCTATTTTTGTACATTGGAGTACCTTAATTCTACTTCTTTCAATGGGGCACTCATAAAGGTGATTGGGTGTTCATCCTTTTCTTCCGTCCTCTGGGTTAATACTGCTGCACAGGTGTGTTCTGAAGCAAAAGAGTATAAGTAGAACGGTTTTGAATAATCCGGACTAACTAGCACCGGAGCATCCACTATTGCTTGTTTGATTTCCTCGAATGCCTTCTTTGTTTGAGGGGTCCACTCTATCTTTGCATCCTTCTTCAGCATTTCATTCAATGGTCTGACAATCTCAGCAAACCTAGTTATAAACTTTCTCACAAAATTAATCTTTCCGAAGAATGACCTTAACTCTTTTTGACTCCCTGGCATGCCGATCCTTGAAATCGCCTCGATGTGGTCTGGGTCAATCGATATGCCCTGTTTTGAAAGGACATGTCCTAACAATTTCCCTTCAGTGACTCCGAACACGCACTTCTTTGAGTTGAGAGAAATGCCAAACCTTCTGCATCTCTGGAAAATCTTCCTCAAATCTTCAACATGATCTTCTCTTTTCTTGGAAAACACGGTGAGGTCGTCCATGTATAGAATAATGCATTTTCCAACTAAATCTTGGAAAGTGATGTCCATGGCCCGTTGAAACGTGGCCCCGGCGTTGATTAAGCCAAAAGGCATTCTTTCGTAAGCAAAAGTTCCCCACTTGGTGGTGAAAGCTGTTTTCAATCTATCTGCCTCTTCAACCATCACCTGGTTGTATCCTGAATAACCGTCCAAGAAGGACATCATTTGGGAACCATTCACAATTTGCAACACCTCATCTAGTGAGGGCAAGGGATAGTTATCTTTCTCGGACGCTCTATTTAGGTTGCGGAAGTCAACACATAACCTTATCTCTCCATTCTTCTTCCTGACGGGTACCGGATTGGCGACCCACGTTGAGTGCCTTACAGGGAAGATAATTTTGGCCGAAAGGAGCTTCCTCACCTCCTGATATATCAAAGGTTCTAGCAGCGGGTTCACTGGCCTCTGCCTTTGTTTGAACGGCTTATTTCCCGGCTTCAACGGGATTGTGTGTGTGATCAAGGTAGTGTCGTACGTTTTCAAGTCCTCGTAGCCCCAGGCTACCACATCGGAGAACTCTCTCAATGCTTGCACTATTCCTTCCCTTTCTTTTGGGGTACAAACCTTACCCACAAATACATTCTTTACTTGTTCATCTGTTCCCAAGTTGATTGTCTCGCATTCATTTCCTTGAGTGCCCCGATTTCTACTCAGTTTATCAGGGTCAAAAAGCCTTTCTAACTCAACCATTCCTCTAGGAATGACATTTGTCCTCAAATGAAGGATCCCTTCAGTGTCGAATTCTGATTCCTCGGTCTCTTCTTCATCTATAATCTGTGCTTCGAACACTCCAGAGCTGGTCAAGAATTCCAAAATCTGTTTATCGTCGTCAAACACCTGGAAATTCTTTACATTGTCTGGAATTGAGGGTGTAGAGATCAACTCCACTGTGAACTTCTTCAGGCCCTCCATGGCCAATGGTTCCAGCAAACTAGCCGCTTGTGTGAGAGAATTTGCCACTGGATTCCTAGCTCTGTACACCTGCTTGATGTTGAAGGCATCAAAGCTCTCGATCAAGTCCCAGACCCTGTTCTAGTAGCGGCCCAATCTCTTGTCGTGACAAGCATACTGTTTTCTCACCTGGCGGACCACTATGTTAGAATCCCCAATGGCATGCACAATTTTGGCACCTTTCTTTATTGCTAGGATTAACCCATGAATCAAGGATTCATATTCAGTAACGTTGTTGGTGCAAGGGAACTGGAGCCTGCAAGCACCTAGATATGCTTCTCCCTTGGGGCTAATGAGTTCAAACCCTGCTCCATTCCCTTTCTTAGACTTCGACCCGTCAAATCTCAGAGTCCATATTTGATCTTCCATGTGATTGCTACGGGTCGAGGGATCATTCTTTTCCACTACGGGCTCGATTTTCTCACTTTCTATCCACTCCTTCATCAAGGAGTCCTTTCTCTCATTTACTTCTTCCAGTTCTTCTACCAAAGAGACTTGTGGAACTCTCTTTGAAACTTGTTCTATGGCCATTTTGCACATGGCGAATGTAAATTCTGGATGGAATGCCTCATGGATCCTGCACCAATTGGGCATTAGCATACTGCTGATGGAAGCATCCCTTCCTGATTCTATTCTTTGCTTGACATTCTGCAACACAAAATTTCTAAAATTTTCAAACATCCCTTCGCTCTCGCATGAGTCGTCTTCAATCAATACTTCCCTAGAGGAGGATGTGTTTTCCGAGGGTTTTCCTCAATCACGCTTTGCAGCATGAGGACCTCTTGCTTGACTGGCTTGTAAGAGCCCAGATCAGTTTCTGCAAACAAGACTTCATTGTTATCAGCATACTCGGTGATCATCAACTTGAGTCATGGTGTGCTTTCCACTCTTATTTGATTGGGAATTCCTCTCTAAGGTAACCACATGTGAGAAAAGTCAGTGGCGATATACCCATTCAATCTTCGGGACCAATCTTTGCTGAGCAGCGTGCCATATCTGTCCGGTATATCTACCACGGAGATATCGATGCGACTTTGGATCCTAGGATCCGTGGCTAGCTGCATGTGAATGTCATTTAGTTCCCCAACAACGGGAACTTTTGTTTTATCTAGCTGAGTCACCTTCTTGTTAGTGTGAAGTGGGATTAGACCCAACCTTTCACATACTTTCAAAGGCATGACGTTGCTTGAAGCTCCTGAATCAATCAAATAGTTGTGTAGCATTTTTCCGAATATTCTGACTGAAACCAAGAATGGGGCTGGTTCGTCTTTCCCCTGATAAAACACTACTGGTTTTCTCCTTTCATCTGCTACCTCATTTTGCTTTTCATCTTTCTTGTCCGGTTGAACTTGTCTACCCTGAGTCTCATCTCTCGTGTTTTGTTTAAAGCTTGTGGCCTCATCAGGTTGAGAACCTCTCTCAGTCTCGGCCTTTCCAGGGGTGCTTGAAGAATTCAGAACCATGCCCTCAAAGTTCTGAGGTTGTTGCTGCGTCTCCCAAGGACTATGGGATGTTTGTGGCACATTTTTTACCACATTTGTGTTTTGTGCAGGACTGGGCTGCATGAGAATCTGGGGATTCCTTGGCATATTGGGTGCCTCTTGTGAAGTGTTTCTTGTAGTGGGAGTTTCAGTCAACGTCCCTAGAAGGGTGTCTCTTACTTCCCGAACTTTCATCAACTCATAAAGTGTCAGACTTACTTTCATCTTCTTGAACTCTTCCAACACGTAGGAGCTCATCTTCTTTATGTCCTCTCTAGGAGAATTCCACTTTTGTCCTTGTTTAGACTGGTGAACAGGCTACTGAGGCATTTGTGGTCCATACGTTCTCGCTTGTGTGGGTCCCTGTTGTCTATATTCCAGGGGGTCTCTTGGTGTAACCGATACATTGCTTGCATTGGGATGCGAAGGCGTCGTAAGGTTGTTCAGTGGCGTTGATGAGGTCAATGGCTCATGTCGGGGATAACTTCTTTGATACACTTTAGGAGGCCCACTTCCCGTTGTCTGGAGAGCTTGCACCTCTCTAAGTCCTTCCACTAAGACATTGTTGTTAAGAGGCGGAAAACTATAACCGTCTCTGCTCAGGGGTTCATCTGGTGATGTGTATGTAGCATGGGCCTCTGAAGGCGCTTGAGTCTCTGGCGTCCCCACGAGACCATTTGCTAAAGTTGGTGGAAACTTCTGATTAGCTGACGGTGGTGTATAACTTTGGAATTCAGGCGGGAACTTGAAATCTTCTAAGATCAACGCCTAGTCATATCGGGGTGCTGGAACTATTTCATACCCCGTGGTTGGAGGATTCTCCGCAGGTTTTGTGTTCTTTACTTCTCCTCTGAAGATGTTGGCAACTACTTGAAACTCATGGCATTGTAACTCAGAGTGCTGACTAGTATTGTGCAATCTACACCATCCTGACAAGGCGGCCTCCGCCAAGTATACTCTGTCTGCCGGTCGGTTCTCAGGAGGCAGCGGGTTATCTAGTGGTGTAGGGACACCTCCATTGTTGGGCCCCGTATTCCAGGATCTCTTTTGGAATCCCTGATTATTGTTCCTATACCCATGACTGTTCTCATGACTGTATCCCTGATGGGTATCTTGATGGTGACTTGGAGGATTATTGTGATATCCTCGATTAGCACCTTGGTGTGCTTGATTATTCCGTTGCATGGATTGTATCTGATTGTTTTGATTTCTGAGGTATGTCACCTCGAGTGACAGTTTCTTTACTTGTTCCACCAACTCTTTTATCTCATCTCTTTCTTCTTGAGTCTTTGTTGGTGGCACTGTGTTCTGCAGATAAACAGGCTGTGCTGCCGGTGCTTGAGACAAAGGTGCTCCAAGATGGAGAACTAACTAATTTGATGGCACAGCTGCCTGGTAAGCTGGTTGTGGAACTGGATTCAACGCTGGAACTTGCTGATTCCAGGTTTGTATTTGATTGCTCGTAGAATTCAAGCCAGTGTATAATGAGGGACCAATTGTATTTTGTCCCATGTTTTGACTTACTTCGACTGCCTTAGCATAAGCTAAGTTCATATTAGCTAGAGCGGGGTGAGCTTCTCTCACAAACATTGCAGTTAAGGGATCCAAAGCGGCGTAGTAATTCTCTCGAGTGTCTGTGATAGTGTAAGGAGTGCGTAATCTTGTGAGAGCCTTTTGAAATCTATTGTTAAACACATGAATAGGCTCTTTCTCTTGCCTCCTTACTTCTACAAACTGTTTGAACAACTCTGCGGGAGTGATGGGAATACCAAACTTTCCGATGAAGGTCGTCTTCATCTGCTCCCATGTTCTGATTGAACCGACTGGTAAATGTATGAACCAATAATGGGCCTCTTCCCCCAAAGAATAGGGGAACAACCTGCATGCTACATCTGCATATGCAATCTGTCTATTGCGTAGGTGGTCCTCAAACATTTTGATGTGATCCTCAGCAGTGCGGTTTACGTCGTGGATGTGTAATTTGGAGCAAAAGCTCTTTGGATTTTTTGGCATGTCGTGATAGTCAGCGAACTCCAGCGGGGACGGGTTGGTGACCAACCAAGTAGCACCATTTGCAACTGGCTGAGCCATTGCTTGCCTTCACCAATATATAGTTGCTGGAGCTGGTTGTTGCTGAACAACAACTGGCGTAACTTGAACTGGTTGCTGCTGCTGAATTGCTACTGGCGTGATGTCTCGTGCTGGTCCTTGTTGGGCAAACCTTGAAATGCTAGGCGGAGTTCTGACTAAACTTGAGAGCTCTTCGCCACTCACTGCTTCTTCACTTGATTGAACTTCTTCGTTTGATAGAATCTCTTTGCTCGAGGGAGCCTCTCCGTCTGATCGAGTACCTCTCTTCTTCCTTGTTCTGGTAGGTCGCTCTAGCTCCACAAGTTCCTTGGATGAACTGGGTGCAGACCTCAAAATTCTCTTCAACTTATCCAGCGAGAATGAACTGATGCGATCCAGGATGAAGCTGCTTCTTTTACTGGCGACACATGGGAGCGAGTGGCTGTCTTTGATTCAACAAATCTCTTTTAATGGCAACTTGGATCTTGATAGCTTTCTCTTCTTCTTCTTCCAACACGAAGCTTGTTCGCATGTACTCAGCTGCACTCCTCTTTGTCCTCCATGCGAGATTGTTCAATCTTGAAAGAATATCCTCTTGGTCGTCGTTGAATCCCAAATTTGGCTGCAACACTAGAAATATCTCTCTATGAGGTAGCACCATCTTGGTACATTATACTTTTATAATTCCTTTTTGCTTGAGTTATAAAAAATAGCCCTCCTTCTAGCGCCAATTCTGTTGACATGTGTTTTATGACAACACCAACACAGAATAAAATGTCCAACGGTCACTCTATTCTCTCTTGATCAAAGTATTCCGCATGCTAAGATTGCGTGAAAGTTCATGCGTTCAACTCCAAGGTTCCTTTTATTGCGAATAGACTCAGTTGGTTGATGTGTGAAAAGGTCACAACACCAGCAAGACCTCCTCTAGATAGAGGGTTTGAGCATGTCATTGAGCAGAAGGAAGGAGCCAAACCAGTAATCACAACACCATACAGATATCCTAAGAAACAAAAAAGATGAAACTAAGAAAAACATAAAAGAACTTTTGGAGATAGGTTTCATTCACCGAAGTTAAAGTCCCTTCGCTTCAACAGTTGTCCTTGTGAAGAAGAAGGATGGCACCATCCGCATGTGTGTGGATTATCATGCCTTGAACCAAAGCACCATCAAGAATCGGTATCCCATTACCAGAATTGATGAGCTCATTGATGAGCTGCATTGTGTCAAGTTTTTCTCAAAGATTGACTTAAGGTCAGGATATTATCAGATTCGGATGAGGGGGTCAGATGTTGAGAAAACGGCATTCCGATGCCACTACGGTTACTTTGAGTTCTTAGTCATGCCACTTGGGCTGACTAACGCTCCGACCACTTTTTAGTCTTGCATGAATAGAACTTTCCAGAGGCAATTGAGGAAGTTCGTGCTGATATTCTTTGACGACAAACTCATTTACAGCAAGACTTGGGAGGAACACCTCAAGCACTTGGAGGAAGTGCTTAGTATCCTTGAAACAGAAAGCTTCTTTGCGAAAGAATCAAAGTGTGAATTTGGTATGGGCGAGTTACTCTACCTTGGCCACATCATCAGTGTAGAAGGAGTTAGAGTTGATCCAGAAAAGATCAGGGCTATCGTGGATTGGCCAACTCCAGAAAATCTAACTCATTTGAGAGGGTTCTTGGGTCTATGCGGTTTTTACAGAAGGTTTGTGAAGGGCTACTCTTAAAGTGCTGCTCCTCTTACTGATCTAACCAAAAAGGGAGCATTCTTGTGGTTAGAAAAGGCACAAGTTGTCTTTGATAAATTCAAAAGGATCATGAGTTCTTGTCTGGTTTTTGCCATACTGGTTTTCTCCAAGCCATTTTAGTTGCAGTGCGATGCTTCAGGAGAAGGAGTTGGTGCTGTTTTAATGCAAGAAAAGCACCCCATTGTGTTCGAAAGCAGGAAGTTAAGAGGCATTGAAAGGACATACTCGATCTATGACAAGGAACTGCTTGCAATCATGCATGCATTAGCCAGGTTCAGACAATACTTGGTGGGGAGTAAGTTTGTTGTCAAGACCGATCACAACAGTCTCAAACACTTCATGCATCAGAAGGACTTGAACGAAAGACAACAAAAGTGGGTGAGTAAGTTACAGGCTTACGATTTTGACATTGAGTATGTCAAAGGGAAGAATAACGTTGTGGCTGATGCCTTGTCTCGAAGGCCTCATTTGAGCTCATTATGTGAGCTTACTGCTGATTGGAGAGAGTTGTTGCTTGCTGATTATGCCAAAAATCAGTTTGCAACCAGCATTATTGAAGGTACTTGTCATGATGAAAAGTACAAGGTGGTTGATGGGCTGATACACTACAAAGAGAGGATCTTCTTGGTGGCCGATTCTAAGCTCAAGAAGAAAATTTTGCAGAATTTCCATGACATCCCACTTGTTGGTCACCGGGGTTACTTTAAGACTTACCGGCAGATCCGTGAAAGGTTTTCATGGAAGGGATTGAAGAATGAGGTTTTGAGTTACGTCAAAGAATGCCATACTTGCCAAAATTATAAGAATGAGCACACGTACCCTGCTAGATTGTTGCAGCCCCTACCCATTCCCATTCAAAAATGGGAAAGTATGTCTATGGACTTCATCACGGGGTTGCCCAAGACAGAAGGGAAAGATTGCATCTTCGTGGTGGTGGACAGACCAACGAAATTTGCTCATTTCTTTGCTATCACTAGTTCATTTACAACAGCCCAGGTAGCCGAATTGTTTTTTCATGAGGTGATTCGGTTGCATGGTTTGCCAAAAAACATTGTGAGTGATAGGGACAGCAAGTTCCTAAGCACCTTTTGGCAAGAAGTTTTCCGGATGAGTGGTACGGTGCTTACTCTGAGTACCAGTTATCACCCCCAAACCAATGGACAAACAAAAATTGTGAACAAATGGTTGGAGGGTTATCTCCGAAACTATGTTTCAGAACAGCAGAAGGCTTGGGTCAGATGGTTTCATTTGGGGGAATACTGTTATAATTCATCCAATCACATGTCCATTAGGATGTCCCCATTCAAAGCACTCTATGGTTATGAGGCTACCAGCTTTGCAGATTTAGTGTTTGGGGATAGTAAGGCGCCTCAGGCCAAAGATATGTTGCAGCAAAGCTAAGATATTTTGAAGTCATTGAAGAACAACATTCAAATAGCACAGAATCAATAGAAGTTGTATGCTGATCAGCGGTGTGTTGAGCGCTCCTTCAAGGTGGGGGACATGGTTTATCTATGTCTTCAACCTTATAGACAGTCTACTCTCAAGAAGAGTGGAGCTGAGAAGCTCAAGCCCCATTTCTATGGACCTTTCAAAGTCATCAGAAGGATTGGAGTAGTGGCCTATGAGTTGGAATTACCAGCTAGCAGCAAGGTACACAATGTCTTTCATGTGTCTCGCCTCAAGAAGGCGTGGGACATAACATTGTTGTTTCGTCTAATCTACCCCCTTTGGATGAGGAGGGGCAGTTGGTGCTAGTTCCTGAAGAGATTATCAATTCTAGAGAGCGTTCTTTGAGGAGGACAATTAAGGAATACTTGGTGAAATGGAAAAATTTACCTTTAGAGGATGCAACTTGGGAGAATGAGGAGATTTTGCAGCATCTTGGTTTGTAGTTGCTTGTGGACAAGCAATTTCGGGAAGGGGGGACTGTAATGTCCCCTTCTCAGCAGTGATCTATCAGTTGGCCGTTAGTCTATTTTGGTGACCTGTAGACTACTCGGAGGTGGAAATTAGGGTTTCCTATGTTCTAGGAGGATGTTTTAGCTTTCTCTGGGACTTGCTTCTGGAATCCTGGTTTTTGGTTGGCAGTTCCCTTCTGGCTTTTCAGAGAGCTTTGCAATGGCGTAACATGCATGTTGATCTGAGTAACTTCCTGGATTTACTATTTTTAGTAAATTCAATTTCTGGCAGTGATCCTGATGGCATTAGTACATTTGGCTTCCCTTATCGAACAGTTCAGTTGGCCGTATTGGATTCAGTTCCTGGATGCAGTTTTTGGAGATAAGTTATTTCAATTAAAATAATATTTTATTTTAATTATAACCCCTTGGCCTAGCTTTATGACTTAAGTTGTTTTTAAAAAGGGGGACTTTAAGGGTGAACGCCTCATCAGGGCGTTTAAATGAAATATTTACCTTTTTATTAAAGTTGACTTGATGAGAAAAGGGACGCCAACATGAGGAAGCATTAAAATGTTTAAAAAGAATAAAGATATGCCTTGGAAAATGGGATGCCAACTTGAGGGTCAAGAGTCAACATGGAATTAGGTTGATTCATTGAGTGGGGCGCTGTGATGTCCCTTACCTGCTGGGTCCTGTAGTTGGTGAAAATTCGGGGGTTTAGGTCTTCCTTCCCTTTATTTGTATCTTGCTAGGCTTGTTTGAATATGATCCTGCAACCATCATATATACATACATATACAATAGATCTATGCGTTAGCTTTAATATCTAGTAACTTAATCATAAATAACTGAATTGGCACAAAGAAAGGAGCAAACAAGAGGAGTGCCCTATATGGATCTGCCCTGAAGCCTTGGTGTTGGGCACGGGAGGTTGTACCTCTCAATCCTCCTTTCCCAATGGCTTAGTACCTGCATTCTCCATACACGACAGGACCTCGAAAAACACTTGCCCTATTAGGAGGGAATGGTGAAACCCTATGATCCAAGGGCCTATGACCTACCACCCCTATAACAATGTAGTTTCCTACGGTGGGACCCCCACCTCCCTATGTCTTTCCCGTTTCATGGGCCTAGGAACATGAGAGGGGGGTTTTTAGGCTTTCCACTTGGACTTTGCTTCACCACTTCCTAGTAGGGTAACAAACACGAAGAAGACAATCTTTATGCAATACATAATAAATATATTTATTTCTATTTCTGATGCAAAAGGGAGAAAAAGATGTTTTGAGAATAATCAGCCAAGCACAACAGATATGTTCATTAATTATATCCATGATGTAATCCTATAATAAGTTACATTTAACAAACATACAAAATGTATAACAATGAGTCCCTTTGCAATCCTGTGACGTGTTTCCTTAATCTCTTACCCTATCCGCTTTGTTCTTGTCTGATTATAAAAGAATAAATGGCAATGGGAAAACAAACATTAAGAAGCATGTAGATGTTAATTCATTCACTGATTCCTTTTCTATGTAATGTAATTCAATTCATCTATTGGCCTGATTTAATTGAGGATAATTGATGTCAGTCTAGTTCCAGGGGAGAGGTTTCTATTTCCAATTTTCTATCAAATGGCGTCCATTTGGAGGGACGGGCTTTAACAATTTATAATTTCGTTTGAAGACAAGAATTGAGTTTATATTTACAGAATGCAAAGAGAGAACCTGTAGAAGCAATATTTATGATTACATGATCAAGCACTATATATTCGAGCTATGTGAAGAACTCTCACCTGTAGTTGCAATTCCCTGACTGGCTCCAATTCGTTTCTCCGTATTATATTCTTTTTCCCTCTCCTGCTCTATCGAACTCCCCTTTATCTTTCCTTGAGGGAGACGTCTGATTTAGAGAGGGCGCGACCCTGGTGTGATGGCGTTTCCTGGCGTCGTTTGTGATTTTCGGGAGTGGAGCCTTCACGCTTTTTGGAGATATTCCTAAGGTTTGACCAGTCCTAGAGGGCGCGACTTTGGGAGAGCTCATTCCCGTGCATGGCGTCTCTTGCGTTTGCGGGAGTTCACTTCCTTTGCATATTTTTAATAGTTCTTAATGTATGATCGATATATTATCTATTTGATTATATATCTTTATTATTTTATTCATTATTTATTTATATTATTTTATCTCTTTATTATTTTATTCTATTTACTTTACAATCATTTTATTTTGTTATTAGTTTTATTTCCTTTGTTTCTTTATATATATATTATTTTCTTGAGTAAGATGTCGCATAATAAAGTATATTTTGATTAATATAAATATAAAGGAAAAATAATTTGTGTGCCTTGATTTTGGAATAGGGGTTATGACAAGCACACCTTCTACAAGGTTCTAGAGATGCTTAGCAAAAATTATAAAAATGAAGTGTGGGGTCTTCATTCATCATCTTGAGTTTATTGCAAAGTTATGTTGCCGGAATGGTGACATAGTGCATTGGGGAAGGCATACCCCCTAGCTAGGCTTGGCTTCTTGCTTGAAAGATAACAACTAGTTAAGATAGGTTTGTCCATGTTCTTTGAATTGAGTTTGAGCATATTGTAGTTGATGTGTTTTGCATTTTACCAGTTTTTCAGTGTTGCTGAATCTGCTCAGCTGATTGGAGTTTTAATTCACAACTTGCAAAATAATAATAGTGTGGTTCTGGGTGTCTTGCTTAATGGTTTCCTTGCTAGGGGCGACCCTACATGTTAAATCTCAGATTTTAATATCAAGTGTGGATTTTTAAAAGGCAAAATCGCCCTTCTTAGAGGGCCGTACTTTTCTGAAGGTGCATTGTTTTCCGTGCAAAATAATTAGAGGCTGTTTGGGTGGGTTTTGATTACTTGTCTTGGTTGCCCTCCATGCTAGAACATTATGCATCTTATTTCATGTTATTTGGTCGGGTTTTGAGCGAGTTATGAGTGATTTAGTGAGGTTGCAGGTTGCTGGTCTATGCAATTTCAGTCATTGTTACAGTCATATCAGATTATGAGAAGTCATCTCGTGATTAGGCTTGAGTCCAGGGGAGTCAAGGTTGAGTATGGGGGAACTTCTTTACACTATTGCAGCTTTGTATGATTTCGAATCATGTATTCTTGATAGGTTCTCTTCGCATTGTAAACTGAACAGTAGTACTGTCAGCAATTCTCCTCTCATGTTTAACACTTGTAATTCCCACGATTGTGGAAGGGATTGGCTTCAATTTAGTCCATAGCTTCAGGTTTCCTTTTCTTCCATCACCCGTTGAACAAGTGGAAGAGGCTGGCTTGCCGCCTATTTCTTTATTGTATTGCATTGTTCATCATATTGCTGATCAGCTGAGCTGTCAACTTACTCCCGCTGAATAAGTGGTCGAGTTGCATCCTTTGAATTCAGTAATGTACTTTCTATTCCAGTCCTCCTGCTGAATAAGTGGTAGAGTGATTGCATCTTCTTTCTATTACTTTCTAGCAGTTTCAATTATGCTAATGATCCCCTTTCGAGTATGCTCTCAACCTTGCCCGCACTGGGATCTGGGTTGATCAGAGGAAAGGGTTCCTTTCAGTTGGATTCAGATTTCATTAACGTTAACGAGTGAACTTTGTTGTGAAAAAAGTGAAAAAATTGCCCGGTATATTTCAGTCTCGGTGTGTCACTTGCACCCTCGTCCACGTACGAGTATCTCCCACGTGTTTTGTCAACACCCTTGACACCTTGAGTCTCTTGTGGTTCGTTCTGGTACTCCCTCCATCGTGGGGTCTTAGGCTCAGATCTTCCAGTCCTAAGCCCTTCATCATCGTCCGATATGGACAACTCCCGAATGCGTTGGATACTACTGTCGAGATCTTCACTTAATTCATTTTCATTGTCATAAATTTTGTATCTTTCTTCGTACGATGTATTGAAGGGTCCTTCGTCCCTATCCTCGACTAGACTTTGGTGTGCTCTTATGATAGATCAGTCAATCCCATCCAGGTTCTAGTGTGATTTTGTAATGGATTTATTTATTTCAGTTATATCTTCATGGATTTCTTTGTCGATTTTCTTTAGTCTTCATCATCTATTCTCTTGCTCTTGTAGGTTGAGTGATCGCCAAACGTTCTCTTCCTGAGTTTCTTGCTTGATTGGTACTTGGTTTTTGTCTTTGTTAGGCTATGCGGGCATTAAAGGTTGTCACGCGATCATTGGTTGCCGGGAGTATGTCTCCGGCTGGTATCTCGTTCTTCCTCTTCCCGCTTGGTTCTCTCCTCGTACCATTGCAGTATTTGTTGCCTTCGACGTTCGTAGTTGCTATTCGTCCGAAGATCTTGCAAGATGATGAAATGGCAGGCCAGCAGTCTTGGCAGATGGTTGAGGAGATGATCGACCTCGTCTTTCACTTGCAATCTATCCCAGATAACTGCCTTAGAGATTTCTTGCCTGAGAGCTTCCCTCTGTATGTGGTCTCTTAGTGATATATACCACAGATTCATCAAATCTTGTGTCAAATCGTCTTCCCTTTCTTCATTAGTTTGGACAGGCTCTTTCGCCGGTTGACCCGTTATGCTGCCATCTTACTGCTGGGTGATTTCTCGAGGTATGCTTGGGCAACAGCGCCAAATGTTTACTCACGGAATGAATTCCAACATACGCAAGGAGTAAACGAGAGTAACTTACAAAACATAACTCGTACTAGAATATAATGCATGCAATCATCACACTTGTCTTTATTTATCAAACATATGCCAGTACAAGTATAATGTGAACAATCATAGCAACAGTCCGTGTTTTCTGACTACATGACTCAAGTACATAAAGTATGCGGGCGGTGGTTGAGAAATCGACCGTTGCGTCCCTTCACTACAACTAATTACTTCGTCAAAAACTTAATTCTTGAGACAACAAACTAACATGACAAGTACATAGAAAATATTAGCATTAACTAAAGTCTTATTTATTTATGACTCATGACCGACTAAGAACACTTTGGGCCGACCACATTGGGTCTCTTTAGAATGAGATTGTCTACAAAACCCATGTCTCAGCTTCTTTCCTAGAATTTGCTTTTTGGAGAAAAATCAACAACTTATTTTCAGTAGTTTGCACAAAACTTTTTCGAACATAGGCATGTTTGTAGTCAAAATTCAAGTTTTTCAACATGCAGTATTCTCAAATAGAAATCAAGACCAAATCAGTGTTGCTTCACGATTACCTAAAAACATTCAAAACTGATTTGCATCATGTGATTCCAGTGCTTGATTTGTGTGCTTTGTAAGACGCATGAAATATTGCAGTCAGGTATCTTGGTCAATCCGGGTTGCTTGCAGCAGCTTCAATACCCATCTCAGTGTAGAGCCCTGTATTCATAATTGCTTGTGCTAAGCATTAAAATCCCACTACACGAGAAATCCAATCAGCAGATGGGCGTATTATTTGTAGCCTTAGGCCAGACAATGTTGAGAGATGTTTCTCGATAACACCATGGACATAAAATTTCATCATGAATAGGTGTGGTATGAGCAAACGGATAAATACTGGAAAAGAGTTGCAGAAAAGTGACTGAAAGAGAAGAAGAATACTTTGCCAAGATATGTTGGGCGTGGTGAGTTCAAGGAAGAAATTGCAGCCATGATCACTTTGCTCAATCGACTCACAAGTCAAGCCGAGGCAAATAAGTTTCAGCCTTGGATGTTTTACATCATTTCCCAGATTATTGATAGTACATAACACTATGACTGACCAACTTTGATCAGTGATAATCTCCCCCGTCAAATGATAGAGTTCTACAAAGTCCATGAGTTTCACATGATATCTTACCTCATATATCTAATGGATTTTCAAGGCAAGTTTAGAGGTTTGAATGTCATTGGAACTTTTGGTGTTCAACATGTGTATGATCATTACCCGTAGTTGGAGTTTTCAGAATCTCATCAACATTACAGGCGGGTGAATGATGTATTCTTGATGCATATGGTGCGACATTTAGATAATAAGTTGCATGTGCAAATTTCAGCAGATGCCAGATCGACAATGGCAGAGTCGGCTGATTGGTTTATCCAATTTCCCATGTTCTCCTACATCAGAGTGTATGGCTTCTCAAGTGATCCAATCATGCTACCAAGATATCCAGCTTATGAATTAGTGTTCATGGAGTTTCTAAGGCAAGTATATGAAGTTCACACATTTTTGCATAACAGGCGCAAACTTACATTCAGCTTCTCGTTTGGAATGGGCATTTACAAATGTAGATCATCAGCAGATGCCAAATTGATGAGTGATGAAATGTTAAAGTTTGGCCTCAAGCTTTTCAATGAGAGGCGTTCGTATGATCCTCATGGTGTCTTTGCATCACGTGTTGGTCAGAATCATGCACATGTACCTGCAGTTTAAGGTGCGCAAGCGCAATAATAGCAGATTTACTGTTCAGTAGATGATTGATTTCCTAGTAGAGGATGTGGAAGGTTTGTTAGATGATGATGGGGAAGTCCTACTTCCCATGTATGCAAGAGATCAGGTCGATCAACGACTATTTCCACAAATTAATTGGTCCACCAAAGAGAGCACTTCAATCGAGGAAAGGACAAGTCAAATTGTCAAGAATTGTAGGATATTCTTGAGCAGTAAAAGGACATGGAAGGTAGCTATTCCAGTTGCAGAACTGCCAATAGTGCAGTCATCTCTACCTTCTTCTAAACCAAAACCAAGAATGAAGGCTATGAGCATTCCTCTGGAAGGTACGAAAATTAGCAGAATGTCAAGGAGTTTTGTAATGTCCCCATTTTTAGCACTACACTTTCCAGTGACTGTTAGCATATTCTCGGATGCTCGTAGGCTAGTCAGAGGTAGAATTAGGGTTTCCAACTGCTTGGAAGTTTCTTTTGAGGATTCAGGGGTTTGCATGTTGGAGTTTTGCAGATTGGTTGATGGTTTCTTTATGGGTTTTAGAGAGCTTCATAGTGGTGTGACATGCATCTACATTCGACAAACTTTTTGGGACTAACTATTTTTAGTAAGTTACGGCGGCTGCTCAAAATGTGGTTAAAATGCATTTGGAGACACTATTTTTAACTGTATGCTATTTATAGTAAGTGCTATTTTTAACAATTCAACATTGTGGTTTCCAGTGCATATCAGTATTTCCGGTGCATATCTGTATTTCTCCAATTTGAGGTTTTGGGATGTTGCTATTTTTAGAAGTGCTATTTTTGGCAGTGTTTCAGCAGTTTGGTACAGTGGCTATATTTGGCAAGGTTGTATATTCAGTTTGGTCTCCAGCATTTGTAGTGCTCATTTTGGCAAGTTTGATATTTGATGAAATAATGTTTTAAGTGAAATATTTGGCTAAGGCATGGTGGACGACTTTGGAGAAATATTTAAGTTAAAATATAAGGTATTTTACTTATTTAAATTGGACGCCTAGCTTGGAGATATATTTGAATTTTATAAAGTATTTCACTTGTGATTTGCATGCCTATATTTGTGAGGAATTGCATTTTAATAAAGTTATATTCCTTATGTGCTTTTGGACGCCTAAGTCAAGGAGGGGTCAAAGTTGGAATTCAAATGCAAATTTGAAGTGAAATGAGAATCTCATTTGGGTGCCCTTTTTGGAGGGAAAATAAGATTTGGATTGGAGTTGAGAAAAGTTATAAATAAGAGGTCTTGCCTTCATTTTTGGTTATCCATGAAAATTATAACGAAGTGTTGCTGAAATTATTTCAGACTCATTTTGAGGAATGCATACCTCCTAACACCCTTGGTTTCATGCTTGCAAGATAGCACCTAGCTAAGTTTATGACTGTTCCTTACATTGAAGAGCAGATTGATCCTATTGAGATGAAGATTCATGAAGTTTTTTGAGTTTTTGAGTTGCTGGTTTGGCTTGGCTGGAAACACCTTTTTGCTCGCAGCACCTTGCATGAGTTTTCTGTGGATATGGGTATTGACCCATTCTCTTCCTCTATGCTAGGTGCTCCTTTCCACAAGTTTGGGTGATTTTTGATTAGGTGGGTGATTTTATCTTGCTGGTCGCCCTACCTTGGAGGTCGTACCTTCTTGTTACAACAACATTGGGAAATGTGCAAAATTTTTGAGAGCTGATTAGTGCCATTTCTTGGTTGATACTTGGTTGCCTCACCTCCATGCTTCATTTGCATTTTATTTCATGTCATTCAGAGGAGTATTGGCGGAGTTGTGATCATTTTGGTGATCTAGGGCATCGCTGGTCTGATTTTCTGCTTGCTGCCATTTTATATCAGACTTGGTATTTTCCTCCTTTTTGCTATTTTTCACATGTGAGATAGCTTGTTTGGGTCTGGAGTTCTTTTTGTATCATTTTGGAGAGTGTTGGGTATCTTGATATCATTTTACTTGCAGATTGCTTCACATATTGTAAGACTGAAATTAGTAGTATTGATTAGTCATTATTTTTGTGTTTACTTTTGTATTCCCGCTATTAGTGGAAGAGGGCTGGCCTTGCCGCCTTATTTACTTTCTTGCATAAGCACTTTCATTCTCACCGATTGGTGGAAGAGACAAACCTTGCCGTCTATTACTTTCTATATTTACTTTCTTGTACTGCCTTCTGAAAAGCGGAAGGGGTCGGCTAGCTGCCTAGACATTTACTTTCTGCACTTTGTATTACACTCCTACTGAATAAGTGGTCGAGTTGCATTGCATTCATAGCTGATCGACTGAGCTGTCTACATAGTGTAATTCATCTTTCAGTTCAATTTCATCTAACGATCCCCTTTCTATTGTATGCTCTTACCTTGCCCTCATCGGGATTTGGGTGATTAGAAATGAAGGGTTACTTTCAATGGGTTTATGATTTCTCTAATGTTAACGGGTGAACTTACTTGTGAAAATTGGGAAAAAATTATAAGGGGATATTTCAAGTTCAAAGGAAAAGGTGTAGTCTCCTATTGGTGTTTTTAAAAAAAATGCAACCTAGCTAGGCTTTGAAACTCTCTAAGAGGTAGCCAACCTCTATAATAAAGAACCACAAAGGCTAGTGGCCAACTAACGAGATTTAATCAAAGACTGACATCTCCTACACTTTTGGCTCTGTGAAACCAAGGTGGGTAAACCTAAGTGTGTTCATAAGAATGTTTTATGATTGTTACACACTCAATGAGATATTAATTACTCTGGTATTGGCAGACCAAAGAATAATAACAGTTATCTTAGAGCAACGGGACTGAAGATTTCAATATAAGATTTGCATCTCGTAAAGAGAAAGGGTTTAATATTTTGGTTTGTTTAGATCTTGGACTACCATGCTTAGAACTACAACCCTGTAGTAATCTTGAAGAAAATAGCTAGTGCCTCATCCATTGGGCAGGAGTCATACAAAATGTAATCCAGATATTATGGACATATCACCATAATGATTTACATCATGCGAATTTTAGTTTTAAAACAACACTCCTTAGCAAATCCTGAATATATAATCATAAATCTGTAACTCATTTTCAAGCAATTTGATTAACTCATTGAGTTAAAGCAGGGAAATGAAAAACACATTCAAATATACCATTGAAGGTGAATGAATATATCATTAATAGGCTCATTCACAACTTATGACATACAATTAGGAGAGCAATTGTTCCAAAACATATTATCATTTATTGCTTTAATATCTGCAATTACATCAGCAAAGCTTGCTTGCTTCATAGTAATCTTGACCAGAAAAGATATTAACTAAAACCTTCAAGAAAACTATAGTAAATGAACTGACTGTACATATATTCAAAACCTCCTAGATCCAAAGTCTGACCCCTAACAATGAGCCGTGAAATCTCCTTTATAGATAGGAGAGCAACAAGCATCAGGCTACATTGTTAAGTTCAAAATGAATTTCATTAAAAATGAAATTCGAACTCACATTCCTCATCATTGGAAAACAAAGTGCATGATCTGAGGAATCAAAAAACGGTTACACCTAGTAACCAGTCGGAGAAAAAAACAAAAAAGCGTGCCAGGCATGCGCACGTCCACATCTTCAAGATGAAACACTAGGAAAAAACACCACCCACGAGCAATGCACCCAACACCAGCAATCATTAAGTCGACACACGACCCCGGTACAGGCGATCGCTTCTGGTTCTCACCTCAGTTTGAGGCGGAAGCACTTTCTTCTTTCCATCCACATCAACACAAATTCTAGCAACTTGGCACAGTGCCATTGCAGTTATTGGTGAAACTGCAAGGACCTCTTCATCAACACCCATGAGCTCGGTCAGGGCCGCAAGATAACAACGATAGTCCGAGTCAGTCTCAGACCCATCGCTGCCAGAGCTCGAAGATAGCACAACAGGGGAATTCCAACGCCCTGACCTTGTGCCCATACCTCAGACACTTGCCTCAGGAACATCCGAAGGACACTGTTCCTTTACTTGCTACGAACTCCCTGCACCTATCCTAGCACTTCGGTGTGGCTCAGACTTATCCATTGAAGAAGTGTAGCTTAGAGACTGCAAATAAATCCACCACCTGCCAACTCAAAAATTGCAATGATAATATAGAGCGATTTAGCAGATACTTATAGAGTAATCCGGTGTAGGGAATATTAATTTCCGAAATGTTTGCACAAGTATGTGAACGATTAGTGGTGATATTGCCACCAAAAATTTATTTCAGGTGTACAGTGCATCATTGTATTTATCAGGAGGTTACCACTCGCACGCAAGGAAATCAGGAGAAAATCCTCTGAAAAACCCGCACCATTAATAAAAACAAGTTGCAGAGCGTAAAAGCTCCTCACACGGATGATCAGTAACCCTTTTGAAATTGCACCGTTGATGTAGAATAGACCTGGCAAGTTGGACGACTCAGATCGAGTCAATGAGTGTTGAAAATCCACATCAGCGCCTGGGAAAAAACACAGCCAATCACAGTCCACGAAAACAGGAGGTCACAATCGGATAGTAGGCCCCACCTAGCCTTGTTGCTTCAAGAGCCAGGCCACGTGTCGCCTTTTCGCAAACCTCGCAGTACTTTAGGAACATTTACTCTGATCGTGCGAGGTCTGCGAGGGACGGTCATCATTAGTCCCAGTCATTAAATTCCCACAGGTAAAAGATGCCCACCTGTCACCGGCGACGCATTGAGAAAGGGCCCCATCCCTTTGTACATGACAAATGGCAGTATCTCGCATACCTCGTGCCACCTGAATGACATCAGCAGGAAAACCTACGAGGTCTGCGAGGAATGGTCTAGATCATCTGTGATCAAACGGTTTACCAAGCTGAATGTAAACAGATATATAATAGTGGTGGGGCTGGCCGGAAAACCCTCGGCGACACGAATATTAAAAACCAAAGTGGCAGATAGGAAACCGGTAGGTCAGGTGAAAAGGGGCCGGTAAGAGCACGAAGGAAAGGCTCAACCGGACAACTTAAGTGACCGGTTACCCTCAGTAGCAAGTCAACATTGAAATATAACGTGAGGGTTTCAAAAGTTGATAATTTATATTACCATGGGTAATATAAAACCTAAACCCTTAAGCCTCCCTTCTTACAAATTTTTAAAAGTCCCACCATCTCCCACTTGGATTCAACAAGAATAGCCAGCAGATACATTAGAAGTTCCAAAAGAATCAGTGCCACAAGGTAAAGCAGTACCTTCATCTCCTGATTTTCCGCCATAACCGAAGCCTTCTCCCATTCATATAGATTCAGAAGTTGAAGAAATTGATGAAATTTGAACTGAGTCTCCCAAAGAAGTTAGTAAAGAAACCTCGTCTTGGCTTGAGAACATCCTAGGCAAGAAGAGGAGGAAGCCTTTGTATCAGTTGAACTTTGTTGAACTTGATAGCGTCTACCAAGAAACACCAGCAAAGAAACCTAAGAAGCAAGTTCACTTGGAGAAGAATTTCTGTTGGCGAGATTATTATTGAGACTGCTATAGCTCCAGAGGACAAGAAGTTGATGAGATGGAGATTGATGACTTCAAGGTTGTCAAGGCCAATCTTGGTAGCACCCGACATACTGATGTGTATCTCTTCGAGGTTGCAACAAATAATCTAAAGGAATGAGTGCTCAAGGATGGAGAGGATAAGGCATCCCTTGAGGCTGAGATTCAACAACTGTGGCAATATATTTCCAGTCTCGTTCATGGCACTTTACAGGCCACTTTGTTGCTTCCACAGATTCTGGAGTCACCGAAAGATCAGCATCAACTGAGTCAGCCGATCATATTTGGGAAACATATGTGAGATTGGGTTTGGTAGAAGAATTCATCACCAAGGGCAGATTTATACTTGCAAAAATATACCAATTGAGGTATAATGCCCATGATCTTTGTCAAGGGATTCAGGGGTTTGAGCTGTGTATGGCAGAAGTGAAACCAATGCATTAGATTATCATTTCAGACTTGAGGATGGCTTATGATTCAGTCATTACAAAAGAACATAAGAAGAAGATTTTTTCTTGGAGAGAACACCTCTTTAAAGTAAAAACTTATGAGAGAATATTTGAAGAATTGGCTGAATATAGACATAAGATTGTTGATATCCTCAAGTTTATAAGTATGTTTGTGTCACAAATCCCTTGTCAATATCATCATGATGATGGCACTTTCGTTGATGTCGGTGAAGTGGAAACAGAGTTCTAGAATCTCGTCCGTGGTAGTTTTAGCAGTGATCTTGTTGCCAACAAGATGAATCATGTTTCCTTGATGTTAGCAAAATTTAATAAAGCAGCTAAGAAGGTGAAAGATTTTTTGAGTTTGATTGTAGAATGGGAGAAGATCCCAGAAAAGTGGAATATTGCTCTAGATAGTATTAGTGCTCTTGACAAAGAGGCAATTACCAACTCTTTGGAGGATATAGTTTCCCAAATTAGCAATGAGTGAGTCATCTGTTTGGGACAACAAAGATTTCCAAGAATAGAACTTAAAGCAGCAGTTAACTCGATGCCTTTTCTGGGTTTTCTTGTTATTCTTGTCTCATGCTTCTCTATTCTTTGTGAAATAGGAAAATTCAAATTGTAATAGTTGGAACTTTCCCTCCTTCTTGTTTTAGTAGGTTGTTAGTTAGTTGTCTTGTTAATTTTAGAAATAAAGCTTACGAGTTGGCAAGTCTAGTTAGCTTAAAGTAGGGAGATTTTAGGGTTCCCTACTCCTTGTTTATGTATAAATAAGGGCAGCCTTGCCTATTAGTTTCTTAACTGTTATTGTGATAACAAATTGTTGAGCCTACTTTTGCCGCAACTTTGTTATTCAGTGTTTGTTCACTTTGTGTAAGAGCAAGTTTGTAAGCCTACCTTTGCTGCAAATTATTGTTTAGTTAATGTTCAATTTGTGTCAAGTGTAATCTGGTTGATCACTAAACTGTAAGCCTACCAATGCTACAAATCTGCTGTCCTAGAAGTGAAATTGTTGTTGGAAATTTGAGGAAGGAAATTTCATGCCTACTTTGCTCTGATCTACTGTCTCAAATTTTGTTTTATGTGTTTTGCTTATATAATCTTTGTTTCAGCTTACATCTTAAATTACAATGAGTCCTCAGGCGTGTTCTAGAAGTGAGTTATTTAAGTATTCTGTGTTAAATCATTCCTCGTTTACTTCTAACTCTCAAGCTCTGAGTTTACTTGAGTTGTTAGGAGTGTCTTTAGTTTAGGCCTAGTTGTAGTTGAAGTTCTAGAAAAGAGAAAACCTTAGCTGCGATGCAAAGAGTTTTATAACCTTGTGCTCTTAGCTGAGAACAAAAAGATTGGCAATAGTTTAGTATTCTTTCTTTTTAAGCATCATCAACAAAGAGGGGGCTTCTCTTCATAATTTGAAGAGCAGTTTATCTGTGCAGAGCTGTCCATTTCTAATCCACATTCTAGAGGTGCGAATTGAAACACAAACATATTGGTTCCTGATGAGATTCTTGATGTCAGGGAGAGGAGATCGAGAAGCAGAGTGATCAAAGAATATTTGATTAGATTGAGAGACTTGCTTGTGGAGGATGCTATGTGGGAAGGAGAGCAGATTTTGCAGCACCCTGATTTGGAGTTACTTGAGGGCAAGCAATCTCGAGAATGGAGGATTGTAATGTCCCCTTCTCAGTGATCTCTGGATGGACTTATTAGCCTATTTAATTTCCATAGGCTATAGTTGGGTAAAGGGAATTGGTTTATTTAATTTTTTAATGTTGCCTGGCGGGAAAAAGTAAGTACATTATAAGGTAACGTTAAATAATTAAATTAGAGGTGTTATAAAGTGGCTTTGGGAAATATTTAAAAAGTAACTTTAAGTCACTTTATTTTATTTTATGAGCGGGAAAAGTGCAAGTCATATAAAAGGTGGAAATTGAGCTCATTGGCATTATGCTTGCTTATTTTCTCTAATTGATTTTTGAGGAGCTTTTCAAAGTTCTTGGCTTTGGGGAATGGAAACCCTAGGGCATTTGGTTTCGGTGGTGAAATGATTCCACCCTAGCGGGTTTGGTCGGAGAGATCATTCGGGTGTTTCATTGGAGTGTGATATTGCTTAAATTTGTGGCTCTCTTACGGAGAAAAATTTGGAGGTTATCGATAAGATCACTTGCATTTTGAAGTTTGAGGATTTCAAACATGTTGGATGATGTGCTTTGAGGAGTCCTAATTATTCAGTATTTGTATTGTCTGCATACTCAGATTGGGCGACTGGATTTTCTGTAAACAGTGACCACTCTATCCTTGCATAGCATACATTTATTCAGTGAGGGCGTGGTGCTATATTCATGAGCTGTGGCAAATACCTGTGGTCGTGAGCATGTAATAGGATGCAGGTTTCTACATATACCTCAGCTGCTAGTATCGAGGGTTGTATTTCTGAAGGCCATGGGTTTGAGTTGAATGTCGTGGGTTGTCATAGAAAGTGTGCAGGCCTTTCCTAACCCTATTGCCAACGTCACTGCTGCAGAAAATCCTATGCATGGTGGCATGTGAACAGTTCTGGACAACTGGAAGCTGCTGGTCGTGAGTTCTGCACATAGGCGACTGTTGTTTTTATTGCCTTCTTCCTTCTCATTGTGGTAACACTTGCAAATTATGGCATTGTTGCTAATGGTCGGCCTGTCCCAGGAGTGCTGCAAATTGGTATTTTATGCTTTGACTGTAATCTGCAAACTCTGATAAGGTGCATTGCTGTATAAGGTGTATTTGCTCATTTCCAGATTTGAGTGTTTGCATATATCAGACTGTAACAGCAATACAATATTCTCTTATTCCCATGTGTGAATCATTGTAATCTGCAAATGAACTATCAGTCATAGAAAATCTGTATGTAAGCTGTGTTTCCAGATTTCCAAATATTCAAATGTCACTGTTATGGTACCTTTCGGTCATTAGTTGCTTGTATGGCATTGTAAACCTTGAATGCTGTATGTAATAACCTGGGAATGCATTTCTATTTATTCTGCAAATTGTTTCAGACATAGTCATGTTATTGTTTGACAAAATATTTACATATGTCAAACTGTGAAAATCATTTTAAATATCGTGCAAAAAAAGTGGGTATTTTACACCAGCTCCCGTCTTAAATTTCTATCAAAATTACCATCAACATCTTATTGCTATAAACTTGTTGGTTTTACTGAGGAAATACCTTTATAGATAGTTTAAAAAAAATTGGATTGCTTTTAAAGAGTTGTTTTCCATGTCATATCTTCTTTTCGCAACTGTATCCAAAGTTTTATTGGTTATATGTTTGTTAATAGTTTTTCATTATTGATGAAACAAGAGCATTTTATCCAATTTATACTTCATGAAAACACTAGCACACAGATTGATTGGTCTTTGCGTGCACAGATTTGTTCCAAACTTAGCTATCAGCAAGATCATTTCCAGAGAGAATAATAAAGTGTGCCTTCTTCAGGTATTTCTTTCTTTTAACATTTGAATCTTAATATCTCTCATTAGAAATTAAGTTAATCAGATCAGCATATTGCAAACTCTCATTTTAGCTTTCAACCACTGCCATTGTTTTCTTTCCTTTCTATATTCGATGTGTATGTACTAAAAATCTTCATACCAAGTATAAGTAACAATGAAGTAGTTTGTAGGTGCAGTATGCAAGAAACGCCTACTTAACTGACATGTTGAAGGACACTAACAAACATTTGAAGGGAAAATATCACCTATATCCAATGGATAGTCAATGTTAGGTGAGATAATCAAGTATCGCAAGAAGATATTGATTTGTCTTGAGCCAATATCTTTGACATAGACAGTATAGTTTATAGGGAAATTACTCAAGATATTGATGAGATATGGTGTTGCATGCCAAGGGTTACCGTTTCAGAACTTTATGGTAAAACTTGTTTTGGTCTAACCTGCATTTTGACAGATTTGTGTACGTTTCTTCCCTGCACTTTTGAGGTGTGGGAGAGACCATACCTGCAATTCATTGAATTTAATACAGAATTAGGAAATCAAAATTCATTACCACATGTCAGTTGTATATTGAATATCTGTTTTATCTATATTCCATGGCATTTTTGGGATGTTAAAAAATATGGAAAATATTAAAAATATAGGAAATTTGAAATTTCAGTTATTCATTTATTATGCATTCATCATATACATTAAATAACCATATTCCATAACATTATAGCTGAATTGAGAATTCAGATGATTGTTGACAAACAAATTAACAAAATTTCATTGCTTTCATTGTCAATGTTATGAGGTATAATGTATTCTACATTGCTAACCTCCTGTGATTTGAGGATGAATAATTACAGTTTACAGTCTTAGAAATGCTAGTAAGTGTCCCAACTGTTTACATAGTGAGTTAAGCCTCTGGTTGTGCTTATATGCTCTGGCTCTAGCTGCCATATGATCTTCAATTGCAACTATACTATTCCCTATCAGGCTTGGTTGCTAATCTGTTATTATTGCTTTTACGTGAAGATGGATCCAGTAGAAGGATCTGAAATTTTTGGACAGCGAACTTCCTACACAGTTGACTCCAGAAGCCTCAAACATCACAGGACACTGCAAACAAGACAACCTGAAACCTAAAAATAGTTATCTATTGTCGTTTCTCCTCTAGTGTGAGCTGCTTCCATTTTGTCCTATTTTATTTCTTTTCTATCATGCATGGTTGTCAAAAAAAACCATATCCATAGAAGTTCAGCCACTTATTGTAGATATGGACTTATATTTCCATTTTGCCTTTATGTGATTGCAAACTAGCTGAATCACAATGAAATATACCTTCTTCACAATTTCTGACAGTTTTCTACTAAAATCCTTTCACAAAATTTTCCGATAATTTAATTTATTGATTTTTTCTTATTTTCCGACAATAAAATTTAAATAAACAAACTTTGGCTAATTTTTTATTTTTTTGAATAGAATATCATATTCAAACAAACAAACAATAAATATTTTATTCAAATAATACTTAAATAATAATAGAACTTGGTACTAGGTGGCGATCTCCTTGTTGAGAGCTTGAATGTATATGCAAGTGTGGCTAGGAGTTGGGTAGTGCACTGCCTTAAAAACCAAATTCAATTTTTTTATGATACCTAGGTTCTGACCCTGATTTGATCCGTGCAATTCCTCTGTGTGTTTGAGATAGTGTTGTGGCTCAAATAAGCACATGCAATATTTTTACCTTCAACTCCTCGCAGCAAACTACGCACCACAATGTGACTTAGTTCTTCCTCCACATCAACCTTAAGCTGGCTGCTGGAGATCCGTCGTTTATTGACTTTCCTTATAGCCTTGAAATTGGTTGTTGGTATTGGGATAATGCACCTGTTATAATAAACACATTCAAACTTTCCACTTGCCTTGACTCTTCAATGCTATGTTGGTTGTTGGAGATAGTGGAAGAATACAAGTACTTGGGAATTAATTTTCACAATGTAATATCCCCTTCTTGATCTTAGCTAGCTTTGTTGACTATTAACCTATTCCATGGGTTCTCATAGGCTAATTGGTTGTTATGGGAGCTCCACAGTTCTTGGAGTGTAGTTCAGCATAATTCCACTTTTATTTGTGGCATTGAGCTCAGTTGTTATGTGTTTCATAATGATGTTTTCAGAAGCACTTTTAGACATCTGGTTTGTGCTCCACATTTCTTGGAGTTCGTTGCTATTTTTAGAAAGTCATCGTTTCACCACCGGCTTCGTCTCTTGTCAAAAATTGCACCTTGGCACATTTAGTTTTAGTATCTGATGTCTTGGTGTTGCATTCCGCAAGTTAGGTGTTTGATTTTAAATAAATGCTTAAATTGTAATATTTTATTATAAAGTCACTTAAGTGTTTATTTAAATATTAAAAGTGACTCACTTTTGTTAGAATTTAGTACTTGACATATATAGTTAAATAAATAAATAAATTAACATGCTATTGTTAATTTAATAAATAAATTTGGTTTTGGAAGTTATATTCCTGTAATTAGTTTGATACGGGAATAATGGCTTTATAAAGCCAACACTATGTAATAGATTTTTGAGTAATGTGAATGACTGAATTTTAATTCGAGATCAATCTCTTTGTTTCTCTCTCATTTCAATGTGGTATCAGAGCAAGTTTCTTCTTGGAGCTCTCTCTGATCTCTCTCCATTCATTTGTTTTTCTCATAGCAGTGTTTACAATGGTACTGCAGTGAAGACCACGTGCAATTGCTATTGTTTTCTACCATTATTGCATTTGTCAACAGGTTTGAAGTCCAGGTTGGTATGTTTAGGTGATAGGCAGAATAGCTCGAGGATTGAAATGTGTGCGGGTGTCTTGCCCAATTGGTCAACAAGATTATATTGGTCTTTAGATTGTGTTTGCTTTGAAGAAGGACCAGATAAAGTAACCTTAGCCTTGCGAGTAGTGACGGTGCATTCAAGAACCTTTTTAATGATGATTGTGTTGACATAGTCATCAACGGCACGGAGGTGATCAATTATCGTTGAGTATGTTGTACCCATAATAAATTTTTGCTTCAATAAGGCATTTTTCTTAAAATGATCAAGGGCATGCAAAATTGTTGTCAAAAGTATGTTTTAGGTCAAACAAAACATAGGCTTTTTGTGGATTTATGTAACAACCCCCAAACCGGGTAAACAATTTTTATTTTCTACTTTCACAAATAAGATACAATTAAATAACAAAGTACGCAATTCAACATTACTTTTCTTTCAAATAAATAACAAAGTAAGAATCTTACAAGTTTCATTCATAGCTCGGAAGCTTTTGAGCAAATAGGAATAAGACGGTCCAGGTTCTTCCCTTTCAAACCTTGGTTCATCAGAAGTCTACTGTGGAGGAGAAACATCACTCAGGTGCTTTTCCGCCAACCACGGACTTATAATGCGGTCCCCCGCACGTTTGCTGTTAAGTAGACGGCCCTCCCTTCTACGAAGAGATTGGTTGGGTAACCGGTTCTGTATAACCAATTTAGCATAGTGTGAGATCCTACATAACTAAATCCTTGTGTCCTCACAATCTCAATCTAGTATGTATTTTGGACTTATGGTGAACTGACAGTGTAATCATCTCACAGTCTAAGTGGACGTAGGTGTACTACACTACTTTGGCCAAAGTGTTTCGGCAGTATTTAAACTGATGGTCATCTATCACATGCACTAAGTCAGGTTCAGTTTGACTTAAGGCTGTCTTATCCTACGCGTAGGCTAAGTCCTTTGTCGTGGGTAGTCAATCACCCCAGACTTCCTACATCATCTACTTAATCAGGAATTGAAATGCAGTCAACAAGGGTCCCTCGGGTAACTCCTAACATGGAATTCTTTATCCATGGAGTACATAGCTTTTCCTAGTTAACCTACTAACTTTAAAGCTTTAGACTACCTTGGTATTGGTTCCATCCTCGACCAAGTATTTAATAACTAGTTCCTCTTTTCCTTTATATAAGGAGATCAAACAGTATTCAAGTAAATACAATTCATCGAGTAAATTCTATTAAAAAGTATTCCATCATTTCCTTTTTTTTTATGTGGATAGGCTATTCCTTTATAAACAAGCTATTCCCATGAATTCAAGCTATTCCTATGAAGTCAAGCTATTCCTTTATAAACAAGCTATTCCCATGAAATCAAGCTATTCATTTATAAACAAGCTTTCCCTATGAAATCAAGCTATTCTTTTTATAAACAAGCTTTCCCTATGAAATCAAGCTATTCTTTTATAAACAAGCTATTCCTATGAAATCAAGCTTTTCCTATGGAATCAAGCTATTCTTTTTATAAACAAAATTCCTTCTATGAAATCAAGCTAAAATAGGAAACAAAATTATTCTACTACCCTACTTCATACCATAATGCAAAGCAATGCAAAATCTAAGCAAGTAGATTAATTAAAATAACAGAAGTAATCAAAGACAATTCTCATACCCGTTTCCTTGCTGCTAATGAATTCAGTCTGTAGCTTCTTCTTTTATATTCACTTCCCTACTGTCTTCTCCAGATTCTACTCACAGAATGGAGGGGGTATATTCCAGGTATTGCAGCAAATAAATTCCACAGTCCTCTCAATATGGCAATGATAATTGTGAACTGGTTCTCTCTCTAAACAAGATCGAAATACAGCAAGACAAATGGTGGCTCTCAAAGGAAATTCGGAATTTTGCAAAGAAAATGTAAATTCGTAGAAATGACAATGTATCAAGCTCTTTATATAGGTTTCGAATTCTCATGCTTGCTAACATTTTGGCATGAGAATTGACACCTTGTACATTTGAACCAGTCAATTCATGCAGTGGCAGCTTAAGAACAAGTTACTCAGCAAATTGGGAGATGATTCGACCTTATTTAGGAAGAAATTTTCCACTCACACATGGTAAAATGCGAATGATAGACACTTACAGGTGTATTCATCAAAGGCGCCCAAAAATGGCGGATTTTATAACTAGTAAGAAAACGTCAATTGTGAAATGCATCCCATCTGGCTTTCATTCAGCCCTTCTCACGCATTTCCGAATGGAGGATGGCATTTGCAAACTGGTCTCATGGCGCGAGCTTGCAGCCACGCAAATCACGTTTTTCTCAGTCGCGCGATTTTTGTTTTGTTCAAAAATCTTAAATATTAAACTTCAACAACCTTTGAAGTTTTGGCGTATAAACATTTCGCGACTTTAGCCTTTTTCAAATGCTTTACAAAATATTTGATAACTTACATTTTGTCCAATGTTAAATTCGTTTATTTTACCAAATAAACTTCATACGTTTTAAGCAAAAGACTATAAAAGTCATTTATTTATTTTATTCATGGTAAATACATATTATTTGCCAAATGACTATACAAGTCAAATTTAATTATTTTCCAAGATCTTATTTATTTAAAATATAAATAAGATGTTATATTTATATTTTGTATTATATTAAATATATCTTATTATAGTTTTATTTACCATAATAAATAAATATATATATATATATATATCTATATTTAAATGTTTTAATATTTAAATATTACCATATATATCTATATATTTATTCCTGGTAAAACTATAATAACGTATATATTTAAATATAATATTGAATATATATATAAAAACATTCATATATTTACACTTAAATATATCTATACATATTTGTATTTAATCATCCAAATACGTGTATTGTGAGCCAGTCAGCATACCCTCAATACACCTGTTTGTGCAAACATGTATATATACGTTTAATTATAAATTCAAGGCATCAATATAATGTTATAACAACATCATAGATAGTGTGCATATGTTTATAGGTGTGCCAACCATGTGTATGTATCTGTATGTATGCCATGTCGACACATGTGTATGGCATAATAATTGCCCATCATACATCTGTATCGACATGTCATACTTGTTGCTACGTACATATGAGTGGCACATGTATATGCATATACATCCTGTCTATACCATACTTATCAGTTCACATTTCACATTCAAGGCTCACAGAACAGTAAGTTAGATAACAAGTAACACCACTCATAAAGCATAAAGAAGTAATCCAAAACTCCTAAGCCTAAGGATGACTTATCAAGATAACTCAATCTGACTCAGTTCCCAAAACCCTTAGTGAAGTGTGTGTATACTCAACTGATTAACTTTACCGGTTATTCGACCAAGCCCCTCTCCCGAGTGATGTCTCCCCTCCGCCTGGAGGAATAATTCCTGCTCCTGCATCCATTGGCATAAAACCATGGCAGTTACTTGCTCATAACATTTGCAATATATAAATCAATTATAAAAACAAGACTAATTACTCTCTTTTATGCATTGCTTTATCCAAGAATAACATCAATCAAGAATACAGAATGAGCCAAGAACACAGAATGAGCCAATCATAACATGTAAAAAGATTCTCAAATTGATAATAAGGTTCAACACATTTTATTCATTCAAATCCTTCCTTACAATCAGAATGCTCTAAGCATTACTAAAATAGTAACTATACAATTTCGGGGTGTAACAATTTATGTCAAGGAAGATACTTGCAAATTTTTGAAAATTTTAAAATTGGGGTTTCAAACCCCTGTTTTTAGGAAAACCTTAAGAAAGAGGATCTTTCCAGAAATGATTGAAAATGATTTTGATTGGATAATTTGACTTCACGATCACACTGGTGAAGTCAAAACCACCAAAAAGTTTGTTTTACTCTGGTGGGTCTATTTTCATTTTTTAGGAAGAAAGCTAGGACCTCCCCAGCCATTAATGGCAGAATGGCCAGTACCAGTTGGTGAAAACAAAAAAAATAGATAACTGTTTTTGAACCATGAAAAGCGACTGAGAAAAATAGTGAGAAAATCGCAGCCATTGTATTGTCTACACAGGAAGACATGTTTTGATTTAGAGATTGAAAATATGAAATATAAGTTCTATAACAAGCTGTCTCAAGATGAGATAATGGCTAGAATTTTGGAAGTTCATTCTTGAACTTTGAGGATTGTAGGTATTCTCTGTTAAGAGGCAATTGTGAGAAAACAGAGAAACAAAGAGATCCTCTGTATCATTGTATTTTTTTCTGTAAACTGCAAAGGGGTTGGTGCTCCTTGAAATTGGTGTTTCAAAATGAGGGGTTGGTGCTCAGAAATCAGCCTATAAGGCATTGTCAAAAGTGGTTTTTAAAATATAAGCTTAGAAAGACAGGAATTTAGGAGTATTTTTTCTACCCCAAGAGAGTTTTCCACTCGACATATCTTGTGTCACTTTGCTTATCTGTGGTTTTGTTGAATTAAGGTAGCTTCGGTCAGATATAAATGATGATTGAATATATTCAACATCATCTTTTATATATATCGAAATCGCTACATCCCAAGTATATATTTTCGATCTGCAATTAGAGATTATTACTTGCAGATTATTGGCTTTACATGTTCTTCATTGAATCCCGATCAAGTATCATTTTCGGTGATCACTTCTAGATCGAATATTATTATTTATTTGTGCATGTTAAATTCAGATCGAACTTGTAAATATATATACGATTGTTAAAGTAATTAACACCGATTAGTAATTGGGTAGTTAGTTAAGACAAAGTGGCACAAATAATGGGACACGTCCCATGAGATATTTAATATTGTTCCAATCCTCATTTGAAGACATCAAAATCAATATATGTTCAGCACTTGAGGATCGAATATCAGTAAGATAAAATCAGACTTAGAAATTTAATGATACATACATCCAAGATTTAATTTGACATCAACTTCAGAATTTCAAGTTCATTATTCTGTTTATAATCTGATCGGTTTAATCTATATTTAACTGGTTCCACTGATTCATTGTGTGAATGCTTTGTTATGCTAAGTTTCACTGTCATACATCTCATTACAGTTATATGTGATTGCATTCAATATATGGATGAGTTAATCATTGATAAATGAGAGGATAAATCTGCTTTGTTTCAGTTTATGTAAAATTTGTTAAATTAGTTTATGACACTGATTCACCCCCCTTCCCCCCCCTCTCAGTGTCTTTTTCACTCGAACACCTCTTCTATTGAATACATGGTCAAATGCACACTTGTAGATTCTGCTACCAAATCTACGGGATGCGAAATTTCAATCTTTTCTTCGGTGAAGGAATTCTCCACATTATTTTGAACTGTCTTCATTAAAAGGGGCTTCAATTTCTCCTCACATTGATTGAACAATTCATGTAACAACATATCAGCAATAGGAGAAAGTTTTTCTTTTTGTTCATATACTTCCAAAAAGAGTGATTGGACATTCGGTGGAATTTTATCTACCTTTTTAATAGTGAGAACAATAATATTCTTTACTGCTGCCATAACACTTTCTTCTTGTTCACTCCAAGTGGATATGAAAAGGTAGTAGATCAAGTGATCAATTTGATTATGCATTTTCAAGTCAATCAGCAAGTTACTTGTCCTGAGATCTGATAATGTCTTCAAGATAGCAGCTCCTCTAGGAAATTGACTGTTATAGGTTTCATCAAGATCTTGGAAACTTTCAACAATCTTATGAAGAATCTTCTTCATAATTTCATCTTCATAAGGCATCAATGGTGCTACAATCCTTATAACTTCACTACAGCATGAAGTAACCAACAAACTTATTTCTTCCTCTAGATGCTCTATCCAATAGGGATGAATCAAAGCAGTTATTGATGGAGATAATGCCTTATTCAATAATTCAGTAGGAGATTGTTGGACTTGGCTCAAACGATATTCCAACTCAAACAATATACTCACTTCTTCACCTCTTGTCTGACATTCTTCATTGAGCCTTGCACCTGCAATGGAAAGTGACCTTGCCAATCTTCTTTCCTCTTCAGAAGCCATAATCACATCTGACTTCTCACACTTCCGGGACCTCAGATAACGTAACCTCTATGGTACTTCTGAAATTCGAAATTGAATTCAGTTCTGACCTCTGGTGTAGAATCTGATTTTTCTGTCACTCTTCTGACAACTGAGCTCCATTTTTCACAGGATGGCAGGAAAACAGGCTCTGATACCACTGAAAGATACCCTCTCAATTTTTTTGATTTCAATGACAATTACAATGTAATCATACACCTATTAAGGTTAGCTTCAAACCAAATTGATGCAAAAAAGAGCTCTAACCAAGAATGCGCCCTAAAACCACTTAAGGAGGAGGGGCGGGCATATGGTCAGGGATCCCTAGGATCTAATTAATCAAGAACTGAAAAGATTACAATTGAGAGAGAGGAAGTAAACTCAACGTCAAGAATGCACACTCAATCCCAATGAAGGAGAGGTGTTGTCATATGGCGGAGAAAACTAAGCAAATACTGAAATGAAGTTACAATTGAAAGAGCAATATTAAACTCAACGCCAAGAATATTCACCAAGGTCGTTGGAAGGTGAGGTGATAGTATATGGCGGAGTACTTATTACAAAACTAAGTTGAACTTAGGCGGATAACCAACCATGAGATATTTTCCATGCTTCCACTAAATCAGTGGGGGGAATGAAATACAAATCAAACAATTCATCCGCTGCGGCAGGCATCCACTAAGGAGTGGGAATTCACCACTTGATAGTGGGTACTGTTGACGGGTGTTTTATGACCGCACCAACACAAAATAAAGTTTCCAATGGATACTCTCTCCTCTCTCGATCAAAGTATTCCGCATGCTAAGATTGCTAGAAAGATCATACGTTCAACTCCAAGGTTCCTTATGCAAGGGGATAGTCTCAGTTGGCTCGATGTGATTTTGCTGGATATTCCAAGGGGACTTACACAATTGTTCAATAAGAAGCAGATGCAAGATACGAATGATTTCACGATGATGCTTAGGTTCCTAAGCTAGTCGGAAAAATACTGAAATTAAAGGGGATAAAGATAGGGATTCTATTTTCTACTCCTAAAGGCGGGACACAAGGATCAATTTCAGCAAGCTTCGAACCAGATTCTGCTTTGCCTCCCTTCGGACAGCTTTTACAGAACCGGTGCAATCTTCAAAGGGTGGGGAAGGATATTCAAACTATGACACGACATGCGCATACCATCACAACGATGCATGCAAAGATATGAATCACAATTGAAGTTAAGTGCAAAATATTCCAGCTGACCACATAGGGAGAACTCACCGTTAGCGAGCCCGCTAGTGATATGGATGAAACTTGCTCAAACTAAACAACGTATTCCACAACTATGAACTACTTGCATGAAATAAAATCTACTTTACTCTAATCTACTTGAATTGGAAAGATGAACAAGCCTTGCTAGCTGCTCACAATAAAAGAAGGAATCACTAATCAATGAAAATTCTTTATACCATGAGAGTGTTCACAACAACTTCTTACAAAACTTTCAAAGGGAAAGCTTTCTTTCCTTTTCAATCTAAGCTATGCTAACTTCTAAGCTATTCACTATATGCCTTCTCTACTCTCTAGCTCAATTCTCAAGTGTCTAGTTCTAATAATGTTACAATGAGGGGGGATGCCCCTTTTATATCTAGCTCAGGTTAGTGGACGGCTCGGATCCAAATACAATGAAGGGCTCAGATTGAGCCACATATGCCCTAATCAAGGCTCTACCCTAAAAACCACCATTGAGAGGAGTGGGGCAATAAATACACAGAAGATTGTCCACTCCTCTGTAGGAACCACTACGAGCAATTAATGCACATCATCTTCCTCCAAAAGATCATCATCTAGAAGGGTGTTTCCTTTCTCTTTTTCCTTGGCTGCAAATTCAATGAACCTGGTCAACACAACTTCAACCTCTCAATCTGAAATAGGTGGTATGTGTTCAAACTGAAACTCTAGCACTGTAACTGTTTGCCCATGCCGAGCACAAGATTTCTTCTAGGCAACTAGCGTATCTTGGGTATTCTGAACAATGCTGGAGAAGGTGGAGGTATTTTCGAAATCATCTTAAACAAAGGTCTTCACCTCTGAAAAGAAAGGTATCAACCTACTCTCCAAATCATCTGCAGTTATTTCCTTACAAGCCAGCCTCCTGGGAAAGATAGCCTCCAACGTATTGAGGACTACATCAAAAATATTCGTCATTGCCTTTCTAACTCTGATTGAATCTGCCTGTGTTGCATCATAGAATCCTTGGCCTGTGACCACTTAAGAGTACCAGCCAGCGAAGTCATATCTATCACCTTCCTGAAACACACCTCCCCCAACTAAAGTCTGCAAAGGCGTGTCCATCAAGGACTCTAGGCGAAGAACAATCCTGGTTTCATAGATACGAGCCTCACCCCAAGCCTGTTTAACCGCCTCCCTTCGTGCCATAATATTGGAGGCTTGCCGATAGGCATGGCCAAAATCCTCCATAAAATTTTCTGCCTCAATACGAACACTGATAACCCACTTATCTGCCTCTTGTGCCATCCTTCTCAAATCCTCCTAACCGCTGACTTACTCTTTAGGAAATTCGGCTGTGAGCTCAATTGCTGGATTTTCTTGCCCACAAGGATGAGACAATTGTTGTACATAACCAATCAATGTTTTGTGCTCCATCTTCAATCTTTTGTACTTGCCTTCAGTGTGGAGCAATTTGTCCTTGAGTGCCTGATAGGAATTATCACATCCTCAATCACTTGGGCTCCAGTAGGGCGACCGAGCTCCATGGTAGTGATCGCATAATTTTCAGGAACAGCCTTATCCCGATGACACTCCACCCTAGGCACAACCACATGAAGCATACGAGAGCCATCCTCATCATTTGAAATCTTAGAAATTTTTTTGGCCTGCTTCCTCGTTGGAGGTGCACTGATCCTACTCAAGAACTCCTCCATCTCAACTGATGGATTAGTTTGCTCAACAGGATCACGTCTCATCCTGTCCCTTAGCCATTCTAGCACCTCCTGCTGCAAGTTAGAAATGATGAAGGGCTGCTCATTCCTTGTCTCTACTTCACAAACTTCTTATATGCCTTCATCCTGATGAGGCTCATCAATCTCTATAGGTTGGGTATCTCTTGAACTTTGGGCCTCTTGCCCAGTAGTAGTATTCTCTTGGATAGCTGCCTCAATCTCTCGTTGAATGCGAATATCAGTGGCCGTTTCTTTTTCTATCTCTTGCTGATTTTCTCCTCTAGGCACATTGACGCTTTGGCCAACTGATTCTCTACGAGGCCGCTGATTTGCCTCCTGTATCCTTTGTTCTTCATTCACTTTTTTCTCTCTAATCAGCAAACAACGAATTCTCCTACATGCTTGGAGAATGTGCCCTTGATGGAGTATGCAAGGACTCTTCAATTCTCTGAGGCTCAGGCTGGATCGGCCCTTTTCCTCGTGGCTCTGGAGCTTGACCAACCTGTTTCTTCTTCCCAGCAGTCGGTGATCTCTGATGTCCCGTCAAATTATAGGTAAGGGGAATTGACCTGCTCTTAAGCCGGTTCACACGCCTCTCCACCCAACTCCGTGTGAATGTCAAGATTGGAATGTAGAGCGTATCCAAATCTGTAATTTCTGGCTCTGATCAATCTGGAAGTGGGAGTGGCGTATTCCTTACTGTTTCATAATTAGCCTGTATGACATTTATATCGTCTTCCACCTGGTCGGGCACCAAAGCAATCTCACATTCTCTAATCATGTTCAGTGGTATCCTTGAAAACATCCTTCTCCTAACTTCAGCCTCATCCACTGCACTTGCCCAAAAGTCCTCAATTTGTGCCTTATTCCTGAATTCCTTGGACAGTATCCATGTGATATTTCTTTGGGGATCATAATGTTGTCTTCTAATATGATAAGAGAGGTGGAAGAATTGGAGCTCATTTTCTGCTTCCCTAGCTGCCTGCAGCGATGGACAAACTTCATCCGAATTCCCCATGGTAATAGGGAAGTCGAGTCCACCCTTCTTCTTTTTCTTTTGAATCTTATCGTAGGCAATGAGTTGCCTAGATATTTCCAACATCACAATCCTGTTTGTGGGATATCGGGGCAATCTGTATGGGTAAGATGAAAACCCTTGCAGCCTGATGTAAGTAAATTTCAGAAACTGGATAAACCAACATCCGTATTTTTCAATCAACTCTTGTGCCTCCTTAGATATTCTGTGATGAGTTCTTTGCTGCAACGTCCTCATTATATGCATCGTGAAGGCATCATTGACTCTCTTTTAATGTGAGGTGCTTGTCAAATGCAACTGGTGACAAGCCTCATGAATCTTGAATTGCTGAGAGCTTGAGAGCGACACCCAATCGGCTCCTTGTATGATATCCCTCTGTATCTCGTCATCCGGGCCAGCATGTAGACAATATATGAGCTGATATAATATTTTTTCGTTCTACTTAGACTTCTGAGTGGATCATGCAAATTATCACTGATCATTAATGCCTTGTCCACGTGCTCTTTGCCTTCCAGCACAAGGTTGATGTAGTAAAACATCCAAGGTTCAAAGATGAAAGCTTGGGGGCACCCTCCAACTCTGCTAAGCATCATGACCAAGTCACAAAACTCCTGCTTCAAGTCTTCTGAAATTATTTGCTTCGGCAGATTTGTGCGAGTTGTCTTTGGTTTGTTCATCCAATGAGAGTTTGTCATATCAGCACATCGATCAAATGTGGATGCATACATTTTTTCGGCCCTCTCCGTTGCTTTGTAAATCATCTTTTCATAGGCTGGAATTCCAAATGCCTCCCCAATAGCTTTAGGCGTGAGGTTGGCCAATAGCTTGCCATCAGGTGAGATGATAGTTCTCTAATCTGTGTTGTAACAATTAGCACACTCCATAATCAGCTCCGGGCACTGGATTGCTGGTGGAAAACCAGCAGCTGCATAAAGTCCACTTTTGACAATATTGTGCGAAGTGACTGATGGATGATGACCTCCAATCCCTAACATTCGTTTTCTGAAAGTCTCCAAATTGAAGGAGCCAGGATTTGTATCACTTAATTTGCGCAGTTTCGAAGAAAACTTTGACTCTGGCAGGAAAGACTTGCTCAACTTCTTTATTACAGCCTGTCTTGATGCACTTGCCTTGCTGGATTCAACATGATTTTCCGTTCCAGCAGCTCTTCTACTCGCTTCAGCCATCCTGCAGAAATGAAAAACAGCCATTAGAAAATAAGACAGAGAAAAATAACATCACTTGAGAGTGCCGGCTGAGTTGTTAAAATAAAAGGCTGCAACACTTGAAATTTCTAACTTCATATCTCAACGCCCTTCAGCAAAGTCTTACTTCAACACGTAGAAATTTTCACTTGCAGCAACACAACCTCCAACACTTAGAAAAATTTATTCGCAGCAACACAACCTCCAACACTAATTTTCTCTTCTCAAGTTTGCACTTCTTCACCTGTAGACTTCAAGTTTGTATTCAGCAACTGATGGAGAAAATAAATAGAGCTTCAGCTCTTATAGCCAAGTCGACTTTTAGAAGAGGCTAATCTTAGCAAATTTATTTGAATTTCCGTTTTCCCTCCTTTGCCAGTCACAACACTTGTCACTTGAAGCATCAGAATCTTTGACTTCTAGAACTTTGAAAATTTATCTTTCCTGCATAGGCATGCTTCATCATGTTGGTACTCTGAGATTTAAAATATTAAATCAAATATTCCTCATAGAAAATTTCGTCTCAACTTATTTCGAGAAAATTATTCCAGACATCCAACTTCAATTCATAAGTCAAGGCATATATTTTTTTTGTAAACATTTCTCTTATTTGCCTTAGAAAAATTTAATTTTGCCTAGGAAATTCATTAAATAGGCGCCAAGGTAAAATCTCTGTCGAAAAATCTCGAGCAAGGTGTGGAAAATTTTAAAATCATCTCCCAATGGGAAATATCCAAGACCTAGAAAAAAATTCTTTTCAGAAATAGTCATTTTCATGTGTATCCAGACGAAGGAGGAAGTTTAATTTTTTATTATTTTTGAAAATATTAAAATTGCTGAGGTTTATTCCATTTTAATTCTAGGCGCACTTCACACCTGTAGCCTTCACTTTTCAAATCTTAGGCGTTCTCCTTGTTTTCTGGAAGAAATCTTCCTCATGCCTATGGGCGCATTTCACCTTGCACTTGGAAAATTTTAACATCATCATCTCCCTTAGGCATATTTTCCAATTTCATCTTGTAATGCCTTAGAAACTTTTTAAATTTAATTAACTTACCTTGGGCGCACTTCATAATGCATGCCTTTACCTTCACTTCCTTAGGCATTTCCAGGCCTTAGCATTTGATCATATTTCCTCCACAAACAAGGGTGCATTTCTATGTATCAACTTCCACTCAAGGGCGCATATGAAGGTATGGGGAGGAATTTCATGGCTTAGAAAATTCTTTAAACTTTATTCACTTTGCCAAGGGCGCATTTAGGGTGGTGAGAAGGAAATCTTCAATGCCTTGAATACTTATCTTTCACTCTCTTTGTAGCCTTGGGTGCATTTCACCTAGGGAGGAGGAATTTCTTATACTTAGAAACTTGTCATAGCCAAGCCCTTTCACCTTGGGCGCATATGAGGGTATGAGGAAGAAATCTCCCATACTTCAACACTTTTTGCCATGTCCTCATGCCTTGGCGCATTTCACATGTGGTGGAGGAATTTGTTTTGGCCTTGGGCGCATTTGAGGTGGTAAGGGGGAACTTCATCTTGAGGGTGCGTTTCACACATGCTACTTCCATTTTCCATGCCCTAGCATCTCATTGCTTCTTGGGCGCATTTCACCCTTGGCTCTTCAAGATGAGGGCGCATTTGGAGGTATGAGGGTTTCAACTTGGAAATTTTCAAGCCTCAGCTACCTCTTGCCACTCTATTTTTAGTAGATTTCGGAGATGTATGACTTTCCATGGCTTTTATCTATTATGAATCTGGAGTTGGCGTAATATGCTTCTTGTTGCCTTGCCACCCTGTTTATACTTGTTGCCCAAGCTCATTTGCTATATTTAGCCTTCTTGCTATTTTTAGCAAACCCTAAAATTGCTCGACTTTTGCAATTCTGTTTGACTTGAAATTTGCTTCACATGATCTTGATGATTTAAGTGTCCTGTTCACACCTACCTCCGGCACAAACCTACTATTTCTAGCCAGGGAATGACTTACTAAAAATAGTAAGTATTCAGATCGTGCTCAAATTTTGCCAGTAGGCTGCCCGAAGGATGCTTATCCTGATGGGGTACTTCACTTTGACAATTTCTCAAATTTCACCCCCTATTTTTAGGCATAAAAGTAGGAAACCCTAATTTGGCTTGCATGCACCTCAAGAGACTTTGTTTGACTTGATTGTTGTTGCCTGTTGCTCTGTCTGTGAAACTGGAGCACCGGGAGCTGCCCACAGTGTGCTTACAAAAAATAGTAAACGCCCGAAAAGTGACCAGTCAGTTGCCGGATGAGTTTGGATGTTATAGTGCCCAAGGGATCTCAAAAAACCCAGAAAAACCTAGAAAATTGGTCCGCATGCGGGCATTGGCTAAAAATAGTAAGTTCCTGAAAAGTAATCAATTTTGCTTGTATGTGACATCGTTGCGAAGCTCTTGAAAAACCCATGAGGAATATCCCGACATGCACTGAGAAACTTTGTATGCAAACCCTAAAAATAGCCTCTGAAGCTTGAATTGCTGAAAGTCCTCATCTTGGCTCGCATGTTATATCATCGCGAAGGTCTTGAAAAACCCAAAAAGATCCTCAAGACTTGCATTGAAAAAGCACGCATGCAAACCCTAAAAATGGCTCCTAAAGCTCGAATTGCTAAAAATAGCCAGCTTGTCAGAATCTGTTCAAATTTTGCGTGCAAGCAACTTGAAGTTACCTGAATGTGTTGGAGCAGTCAGAATTCCAGAATTTTGAGGAAAAAACCCCAGACTGAGCACTTACTAAAAATAGTAAGTTGTCTGAATTCAATGAAAATTTAATGGGGCCTTGCTTGGAGCATTGTGATCGTTGTGCCAAGCTCAGATTCCAATTTGATAATTCAATTTGACCTCAAACAAGCTTGAAGAATAAAAACCCTAATTTCACAGACTTAGCCAAAATTTCCAACTTAGGTCAAATACAGAGACATCCTTGGAAGGACAGAAGGCTAGACAGAGAGAGGGAACCAAAGCCAAAAGACCAGAATGGAGCAAAAATTAGGGGGTACCCATCTTGAATGGGGTGATGTGTGAAAAGGTCACAACAGGTACAAAAATAGATTTAACCATTCATTCTCCACACTGGCGGTATACCATCCAGGGGTGTTTAATGTGAAATTAAATAAAATAATTGCAGCAATAAAGGACTGGAATAGTACTACTGTTTACAGTCTTACAAAATGAAGAAGAGCTACAAAATTACATTAGAATTACAATATCTTCGAAGCACATTGAAACTAGATAATCCCACAATAGATATCTATCCAACTTATTGAAGAGAGAACTGAAAACTCAAACTCAAACAAGTCTGATATGAAAATCTGCAAACTGAAAATGAATTACCAGGAAACTATAGCACACCAAAATGTTCATAACTTCATCATATCTTCACCAATTGACATGGAGTCAATTGCAGTAGCTTCTAGGAGTAAAGGCGCCCCTGTTCAAACACAAAAACTGCATCCAAGTCTCCATATTTATTAATGCACGCATTCCAATGTCATTTTTGAAATGTATGGCCTTCAAGAGGGTCGAATTTCTCTTTAAAAATCAGAAACACATTAATAAAATCTGAAACCTCTTGGAGAGGGTTGTCCAAGGCTTAGAAACACATAGATAAAATATCCATAACATAAATAAATTCATGAAGAGAGCTGCAAGCAAAATCACCAATCAACCATGTCAATACTAGAAACTCTAGAACTGAAACTATCACCAAAAAACTTCAATTGTGAGGCTCAATCTGCTTGTCTGGATGAGAAGCAACAATAAAGACCAACTAGGCTTATCTTTCAAATACGAAATTGGATTGTAACTAGGAGGTCAGCATTCCTCGAAGTAAGAATCAAGTTGTCATTTTGACAGCATAACAATAGCATAAACATTGGATGCCAAAATGCTGCAGCAAAGCTTCACTTTTATAGAACTAGAGATGACCCTTCAAATTCGAAGCAAGGGATGCCCAATAGACATTTGAAATTTTTTCAAATTCCAAAATAATAAAACTCCTTCAAATGGTGTCCAACTTCAAGGCACAAGAAACTTTTATTAAATGTTTCTTAATTAACTTTTAATGAAGGCGTCCCCCTTCATGGCCACTTTTTAACACAACTTAAAGTTATTTCACTAGGGCAAGGGGTCAACTGAAAAATATAACATTAATGCCTTTAGTTTAACTTTTCACCAAATAAAGCTTTTAAGCTAGAATTGAAAACACCTTATTGCTCCGACTGAAGAGAAGACTAACTGAAGTGCTGACAACTGAGATACTACCAAGAATAGAATTTTCTATAAATAGTAAATTTTGAGAAATGCCACAAAACCCTCCAAACAAGGAAACCATAATTTGTACATCTGAGTAGCCTATGGATTTCCGGAAATAGGCTAAATTGCAAATGAAGAGCGTAGGGCGAAAATGGGGACATTACAGTAAAATGCTAGAGGCAAAGGCAAATTGAAGAACATGAAAATTTGGCAAAGTGTAGAGAAAAATGCACCCTCCTAGAAAAAGACGCCCAACTTTATGGGACCTCAGATGCAACTTTCAGGTGATATAACTTCTAGGAAGTCCTCCATTTTGATCAATCTCCACGATGAAACCGTCAGAACGAACATTGGAGCAGTCAAACTCGCAATAACCAGAGCTGAACTGGAGCATGCCGTTGAAGGTTGCAAAGTGAAAATTATAGCTCAAAAGGTCAAAAGCGCCCTTGTAGGCTAGGGGTGCCCTAGCTTTTGAGCCCTCTTAATCAACTTTCAAAACATGCAATACTAGTCATCCTTTCTGGAATTGAACTGGTTTTTCATTCAATATCTTAGCATGTTCATAGGAGTGATCAGTCATCGGAGATTGCAAATCAAAGCACGAAAGTTCAAGAATGGAAGAATGTGAAAATCATCCAAGAAATTGACTAAGTTTGATGAGAAAAAACACTCTTGTGGGAAAAGGCGCCCAAGAATTGAAGCCACCAGATTCAGTTTTGAAGGTTCACAGCCTCCAACAACATCTCTTCAGAGTTGATCCAACTTCGCAGTGAATTTGTTAGTGAGGCTTCACGATCAATTAGGCGACCAGAATCCAGGATCAAACAGAGGTCTATCAAACAAAAGTTGAAAATCTTCAACATTGGCAAGGTGGCGTCCAAAGTCAACTCCCAATTAGGATTTTTGAAGACTTCCTCAAGCCTAGGCGTCCCAAAATTGGTGTAGATTGTCCCAGTTAACTCCTAATCACGCAGATAGACTCCTCAATCATGAATTAGACACCCTAACTGATGCTTCGGCCTCAAATTGATATATATCAAGCATCTAGGCATCATTATTCATTATTTCTTGCCGGTTGAAGAGCTCAAACACAAATATTTTCTCTCCAATGCCATTTGAAGAACTAATGGAAGCCATTCTCAATATTCTTCGTGTTTTCAAGATTAGGTTGCATAGAGGAATAGTTTTCCAGACTCCATCTTTTTAGGACGTCCATTTCAGAGATAGAAAATCTTCTTGTCAGAATTTCATTAGATTGGGTTTCTCCATTTGGTGTTTTTCTTGAGGATTCAAGGCAGCAGCTTATAACTTCTAGCTTCTCCCCACATATTTCTTCTATTCCTATCTTAGGTATTCTTACATGTCCAAGGAAACAACATTTTTTCACAGATTTAGCCTTTTGGGTATGTTCAACACAAGATTGGCCACAAACCCCATGTGCCAAATTTCTTCAGAAAAGTTGCCTCGTTGCCCCCAATTTTCAGGGTTTTTGCAAAAAGTCATTTTTTTCAGAAATTGACGAACTAGGTTTGCTTAGCACAGAGGCGCCTACAATACCCATGCGCCATAATTTTTCAGAAAAAATAGCTTCTGGAGTCTCTAAAACTTTTGCCTTGAGGGGTTGTTGCATGTGAAAGAAAAATTCATTGTTTCGATAATTTTACGTTGTCGGTTTGTTCAAAACAATATCCCCACAAAACCCATGTCTCATAAATTTTTCGTAAAAATTACCCCTTGAGGAGGCTATTTTTAGCTGTTGTGAAAAGTTGTTCGAACAACATCGTGTGCCTAGTCAATCTTCAAAGTTTTTAGAATGCAATTCTCTTAGGTTGAATATAAGACCAAATCGGTCTTATTTGATGACTTCCTGCATATGGTTGACACCAATTTGCATCGAGTCAACCCAGAGGTTGATTTGGACAAGCTGGATGGCATAGACCAAAACACATTGCAAAAGATCGAGCAATTCGTGTTGGTTTTGGCAGCATCATTCCTCATCTCAGCGTAGAGCACCGAGTTTGTAATCACTTGTGTAAAGCATTGCAACCCTATTGCACGAGAGATTAGATCAGAAGATGGGTGAGTAATATGCAGTCTCAAGCCAAAGGATATCGAGAGATACTTTGCTATTCCACCTTGTGCAACCAATTTGGTCATATCCATGGGAGAATGTGAAAAAGCATTCAACATGTCAAAGGACAAATGTCAGAAAAGAATGGAAGAAAGGCGGCTTAAAGAGAAAAAAAACAACTTGCCCAAAAATGTGGGACGCTGAGAATTCAAAGATGAGTATGTGATCGTGATCACGCTAGTCAACCGTGTCATTGATCAAGAAGAGGCAAACAAGTTCCAGCCATGACATCTTAGCTCAACTTGTCAACAAGAAGGAACACTATGACTGGTCTTCCTTGATCAACGACGTTCTCCACAACCAGATGACTAGTTTTTTCAAGGCCCACAAGTTCCACAGGTGTTTGTACCTTGTATATTTGATAGCCTTTCAAGGTAAGTTTAGAGGGTTGAACATTGTAGGAACTTTGGGTGTGTAGAATCATGAACATTTCTCGTAGCTTGAGTTCACATAATCAAAAAGACACTTCAAGCGAGTGAATGACTAGTTCTTGATGCACACAGTGAGGAACCTTGATCATGAGTCACATGTACGCATCTCACAAGCAACCAAGTTGGCAATGGTAGATTGGGTGGATTGGTTTATCCAGTTTCCCACTTTTACCTATATCCGCGTATATGGATACTTAGGTCATCCAGCCATGTTACCCCTTTATCCATCAGATAAGGTGTTCATGGAGTTCTTACGACAGTTGCATGAAGTCCATGCCTTTCTATGCAATAAACGCAAACCAGCTACCAACTTTCCTTTTTCAGATGGGCATATACAAGTGTAGATCAGCAATTGATGCCAAGTCTATGAGCCTTGAAATAACGAGACTTAACCTTAAGTACCTCATTGAGAGATGCTCATATGATCCTTGGGGTCACTATTCAGCACGCCTTGGCCAACATTCTTCACACAAACCTTCCATGGAGGATTACTGGTTTAGCTATGAAGACGAGTTCAAAGTGTGAAGGTGCAACTATAGCAGGTTCACCCTTTCGTAGATTGTTGAGTTCTTGTCAAAGGATGTAGAAGGATTATCTGATGATGATGGGGACATCATACTTCCCACATTTTTTAGGGACCAAATTGACTCGCAGCCACTTCGGTTTGTACATTGGTATGCCAAGGAAAGCCTATCCATTGAAGAAAGGATGAGAAGAGTTGTTAGGAACAACCAACTTTTCTGAGACATCAAAAGAACGTGGAAGGTAGTCATTCCAAATACAGAGCCACTACCAGTTACTACTTCACTACCTTCCACTTCAAAATGGAAACCTAGAGAGAAAGCAAGGAGTAACCCTCCCGAATGAAGTATAATGTCAGGAAATACAAAGGGAAAGACACAAGTTGCTGATGTAAATCAGCAAGAGCAACATGTGGAGACAACCACAACTACAATTGACACGATGCCAGAAATGGAAGCAAAACCTCCCATTGCGTCACCACCGCAATAGTCTTCAATTTGCATCAACTTGGAACCAGATTCGCCACCACATAATATCGCAACATAATCTCACTCGTCAGGAGTTCATGTGAATAGCACTAATTCTTCCAGCGAGAGTAATCGAGATTCTTCTTGGCTTGAGAATCTCCTGGGTAGGAAGAGGAGGAGGAAGTTGTCCCACCAATTGGACTTTGCAGAATTTGATCATGTCTACCAAGACATGACAAAGAAGAAGCTCAAAAAGCAGGTCCATGTGGAAAAGAACGCCAACAACGAGATTGTTATCGAGACTGCCACACCATTTGAGGATAAAAATGTAGATGAAGTAGAGGTTGACGACTTCACTTTGGTGAAAGTCAACCTTGGTAAGAGCGCATGTCAGGTCGAGGTAGATCTCTTTGAGGTCACGTCAGTGAGCATAAAGGAAAGAGTGGTGAAGGATGGTGAAGACAAAGCAACTCTCAAGGCCAAAAACCAACAGTTGTGGCAATATATCTCTAACTTGATGCATGGTACTTCCAACGTCACCGCCTTGCTTCCACAAATGCTGGAGCTACCTATAGAGCAAAATCATCTAAGTCAGCTAATTCTATATGGAAGACACCTGAAAGATCAAGTGGAAGAGTACGTCACCAAGGGCCAATTCATACTGGTAGAGTTGTACCAATTGAGGTACAATGCCGACGACCTCCGCACGGAAATCCAGGAATCAAAACAGAGAATAGCAAAATGCAGGCCTTGAGATGAGATCACCATCTCAGACTTGAGAATGGCGTATGAATCAGTCACTGTAGATGAGTACAAACAAAAGCTTTTCACTTGGAAATAACAACTTGTCTACAAGGTAAAAGCGTATGATACAATCTCTGCAAAATTGATTGAGTGCAGACAAAATGTGGCAAGCACTGCTAAGTTTGTGAGAGCATTGGTGACATCCATCCCTTGCTAGTACCAACATGGAGGAGAATACATTGAGCTTGCTAAAGTGCAAACGCAGTTTCAGGACTTCATCTGTGGTAGTTTCTGTGGTGACCCTGTTGACTACAGGTTAAGTCAAATCGCTGCCATGTTAGCAAATCTTGATGATGCAACTGAAAAGGGATGCCATTCTCAGGATCAAATTACAAGTGGCAAGGAGATGCTTCGAAGACACGTAATCATTTTGAGAAGTATCAGTTGTCCAGATGTAGAGACAATTAACAATTCGTTAGAGGAGCTGATTACTCAAATTGATGAGGTGTAAATTGTCAGTTAGCACGCCCTACCTTCTCCAAAAATAGCATTTAAGACAAGTAGTTAACTTGATGCCTCTTTCCAAGTTAACTCGCTGTCCCACCTTTTATACATGTCTATTTTTGTAGACACCTTTGTACATTGGAGTTGATTTTAGTTTAGAATCAGTTAACTGAAGTAGTATTTCCAATTAACTGTTAGGTTACCTACATTTAGACATAGGAATAAATCTTGTAGATTGGCAAAAACTGAATGTTAACTCAAGGAGACTTTAGGGTTCCCTACTCCTTTGAGTTTCTATAAATAAGAGCAACCTTGCTCATTAATGTTTAACTTTTATTACTACACAAAATTGCCGCGCCATTGTGCCATCAAGCTTGCAAGTCAATATCTGTTCACTCTTTGTCTAAGAGTTGTTTGGTTGATCGTATCTTGTGTGATTGTCCTCTTTCATCCATTTGCTGTCCCAAATATTTGTAATCGTTGATTGAGTTTGATAAAATAAATCGAAAGAGCAATGAGCCTTTGATCCAAAGTTTCAAGATCTATGAATACTTGTTTTATAATCTTTGTTTCAATCTACACCTCGAAAAGAGCTATGAGCCTTCGAGGGAATTTGGAGATTAAGTTTTATTACGCAAGTAATCGGTAAAATATTTTATATGTTAACAAATGAGAGACGCTTAATAAATAGTTTACAAGATTTACAAAATAAGCAAGTTTCTAAAATAGAAACTGCAGATAAGATCAGAAACGATCTTATCACAATATTTACAATAAGATACAAATCGAGCATTAAATAAATAAATAACAAATATTATTTTAATACCCTACCTTAATGCTCAATCTATCAACTACACCAAGATGCCCCTTGAATTTTACAAACTAATCTGGACTGAGCGACTTGGAGAGAATATCCGTTGTCTGCTCCTTTGTCAGAACATACAACAACTGAACGGATCCGTCTTCAACAAGCTTCTGAATGAAGTGACAATGAGTTTACAAATGCTTGGTTTTTTTATGGAAGATTGGATTCTTGGCAAGTTTGAGAACTCCCTGATTATCACAAAACAAGGGAGTCGGACTTGCTTGAGATATTTGCATATCCGCAAGCATCTGGCGAAGCCAAACTACCTCACAAGCTGCCTTAACTGCTCCTCGATACTTTGCTTCTGTCGAGGGGAGAGCTACTACCCGCTGCTTTTTGCTAGTCCATGTGACTACACCAGATCCCAAACTGAACACATACCTAGTTGTTGATTTCTTGTCATCAACTGAACCTGTCCAATCTGAGTCTGTGAAACCACTGAGTCTAGAATCTTGACTCCGAGTGTACAAGAGTCCATAATTAGAAGTGCCCTTCACATAACGCAGCACACGCTTCGTTGCTATCCAGTGATTAGCCTTAGGGGCTTGTTGACGTGTTTTTTATGACAACACCAACACAGAATAAAATGTCCAACGGTCACTCTATTCCCTCTTGATCAAAGTATTCCGCATGCTAAGATTGCGTGAAAGTTCATGCGTTCAACTCCAAAGTTCCTTTAATGCGAATAGACTCAGTTGGTTGATGTGAATATGCTGGGTATTCCAAGGGGACTTACGTAATCGTTCAACTTCGAAGAAAGGATTTTCAAATTTCGGGAGATCTGTCAATGAAGCTTGGGTTCTTAAACTAACCGGATAATGCTGAATGTAAAAGGATATAAGGATTAGAGATGCTACCATCTACTCCTAAAGGGTGGAGGACGAGGATCGACTTAAACAATCTTCAAACCAGACTTTGCTTCGTCTCCCTTCGGACAACTCTGACAAAGTTGGTGCAATCTTCAAAGGATGAGTAAGATGTTCAAATTGTGATTCAACATGTGCACTCCGTCACAACGATGCAAGTGAACACACGAATCACAACCGAAGTTAGGCACTGATATTCCAGTTGACCACACAAGGCGAACTTACCATCAGCAAGCCCGCTAGTGGTATGGATGAAAGAAGATATGCTCAAACCACAACGCCACACTCCACAATTAACAACTACTTGCATAAAATAAAGTCTACTCTACTCTATCTACTTGAATTGGAAAGACGAACAAGCCTTGCTAGCTACTCACAATAGAAGATAGAACCACCAAACAATGATAAATCTTTATATTATGAGAGTGTTCACAACAACTTCTTACAAAGTCCTCAATGGGAAAACTTCCTTTCCTCCTCAATCTAGACTATGCAATCTATGCTATGCTACTTCTATTCTAACTTCTATCTTCTCTACTCTCTGATCTAACCTCTACTTTTTTACAAATGAGGGGGGGTGCCCCTTTTATAGTTAGCCCAGTCCAACAGATGACTTAGATTGAATTATAATAGAGGGCTCAGATTGAGCCACATATGCCCTAATTAGGGTTTTTTCCCTAAAAACCGCCATAGAGAGGAGTGTGGCAATAAATGCACAGAATATTCTCCACTCCTCTGTAGGGACCATTATCTGCAATTAATGCCCACTATCTTCTTCTAGAAGATTCTCGTCCAGAAACGTGTTCCCACTGTTCTTCCCTGCCAATTCTGTTGCGTTAGGAGGAGAGTAAAAGAGTCTAAGATCGTCTCCGTAGATAATAAAATTTGAAAGGATTTGACGTTCAACCCTCCTGTTGCTTTGACTCCTGAACGCACTTCTTCCTTGTAACTTTCACATTTCTTCAGCTCAATTCCTTGGGCGTATTTAGCCTTTTTTGCACCACGTTCTTAGTGCCTTAGCCAAATCTTCACCGCCATTTCCTTGTTTCAGAGTTGTAACGTTGTTCCAGCTTCATCACCTCAAGTCCTCATGCCTTGGCCCCGGCGTTCATCCTGCAAAACAAAAGAAGAACATCAAAACATTTATAAGATAAAATCTCTTCACTTACCCCGTTTTCACGTTCTGATTGATTGATCCTTGGATCTGATAGAATTAATCGCTTCCAGCAAATTTTCATGACTTCTCAGCAACTAGGTGCACGATGTTCATTTCATGAGGTCGTTTTCAAGGGCGCATCCACCACCTTGTGCTTGGAGTTTGTCCTAGAAAATACTTCATCTTGAGGACGTACTTGAATGCCTGATATTTGAGCTTCATTTCATCTTCAAATTCCTCCATGCCTTAGACAAATTTCATCTCTGTGAGTGTGCTTGACCTCTTGTAGTTTCATTTTCCCTTAGACAATCTTGTCTGCTTTATAAATTTCATTCACTATAATCCAGGCGCTTATTTTGACATCACCGGCCAAGGTATCTGTAAAAACATTTCTTTTATTTTTGCCTTAGAGAATTTATTTTCGCCTAGGAGATTCATCAACAGGCTCCAGGCTAAAATCCCTATCAAAACAACGCGAGCAAGGTGTGAAACAATTTTAAATCATCTCCCAGTGGAAAATGTTTAATACCCAGAAGAAATTTCCCCTCAAAAATCATCGTTTCCATGTGTATTCAGACGAAGGGGTAAGTTTAATTTTATTATTTTGAAAATACTAAAATTCTAAGGTTTATTCCACTTTTAATTTTGGATGTTCTTCCAGGCCTGCAATCTCCATTTTTCCTGCCTTGGCATTTTTCCTTGATTTTCCGGAGAATTTCCCTTCTTGCTTACGGGCACATTTCATCTTGCACTTGGAAATTTTGTATTATCTCCTCCTTAGGCGTATTTCCTAACGTATGCTCCTTGAGCATTTTCCATGCCTTAGAATATATTCATCAACCTCCTTCTTCCTTGGGCGCATTTCCTACATGCTACTTCCATTTTCCATGCCTTAGCCGTTTTTATACTTTACCTTTGCTGGAGGGCGCATTTTGGGGTGTGAAGAGGAATTCCACACTTAGAAATTTTTTACCTTGCCTCCTCTTGTGGGCGCATTTGCATGTGTTGACTTCCATTCCACTCCTTGGGCGCATTTGCATGTGTTGACTTCCATTCTACCCCTTTGGGCACATTTGCATGTGTTGAATTCCATTCTACCCGTTGGGCGCATTTGACACATGATACTTTCTTTTGAGGGCGCATTTGGCCTAATGTGAAGGAATTTGCTTGCCTTAGGCGCATTTCACCTAGTTGAGCCTTCATTTCATGCCTTAGGAAATGTTTTTGAACCTCTTACACCTCTTGGGGGCATTTTACCCTTGGAGCTTTTGTTTCATGCCTTAGAAACTTTCAGCCACCCTTCTCCCTTGAGGGCGCATTTTGCATGTGCTACTTCCATTTTGCCTTGGAAGATTTTCAAATACTCACTCAAGGTGGGCGCATTTAGGGGTGTGAGGAGGAATTTCTCCACACTTAGAAAATTTTCAAACATCCTCGCTCTTGCTGGGCGCATTTCACCTAGGCTGGAGGAAATTTTATTGCCTAGAAACTTTTCTTGGCCACTTCCCTCCAGGGCGCATTTCAACCTATGTGTTGCAATTTTCATAATTTAGAATATTCTCATAACACCCCTCTCCCATCCTTGGTGCATTTAGAGGGGTCAACTTCCATTTACTTGCCTTAACAATTTTCCTTGACCTTATGCTACCTTGGGCGCATTTTGCCTATCAAGCTTCCATCTTTGGGCGCATTTAGGGGGGGGAGAAGGAATTCCGCCCACACTTAGTGGCTCTTCACCTTCTTTGGGCGCATTTGAGGGTTCCTCAAGAAATTTCAATGCCTTAGTGAACATTTCTATGCCTTTGGTGACCTTTCACCTTCCTTGAGCGCATATGGGGGTATGAGGAGGAAACTTCATGCCTTAGAAAAATTTCTTGCGAGGCTTCACTTGTGTGGGCGCATTTACCATAGGGAGGAGGAATTTTCATCAAGCCTGGGCACATTTGAGGTAGGGAGAAGGAAATCCCAACACTTAGAACCTTTTGAAGCTTCCTCCATGCCAAGGGTGCATTTCATGCTTGCTTCTGCCAGACTTTAACTTGAAAATCTTCAAAGTCTCAGCTACCTCTGCCATCTATTTTTAGTGATTTTTTGGAGAGGTGTGCCTTCCCATGTCTTTTTACCTGTTCTGAAACTGGAGCTGGCGTGATTATGCCTTCTGAGACCTCACCCCCTTGTCTATACTTGTTGCCCATGCTGGCATGCTATTTTTAGCATTCCTGCTATTTTTAGTAAATCCTAGAATTGGTTGACTTTTGCAGCTCCGTTTGACCTGAAATTTGTTCCACCGGATCTTGATGACCTAAGTGTCCTGTTCACACCTACCTCTGGCACATACATGCTATTTATAGTCGTGTTCTAGAGGCGACTTACTATAAATAGTAAATGCCCGGATTATGCCCAAATTTCACCAGTAGATTACCTGAAGGATGCTGATCGCAGTGGGATATCTTCGTTTTTCGAAATTCTGGCTTTTTACCCTACTTTTTAGGCACCGAAGCTGGAAACCCTAATCTGACTTGCATGTGCCTCGAACGGTCTCCGTTTGACCTCGTTTCTGTTGCATGCTGCTCTATTCGTGATACTGAAGTGTCGGATGGCTACCAGAGTGAAACTGCTATTTATAGTAAGTGTCCGAAAAGTGGTCAATCTCATGTCGGATGAGTTTGCATGTCACAGTGCCCGTGGGATCTCAAAAAACCCAGAAAAACCCAAAAAACTGGTCGACATGCGGGCACTGGCTAAAAATAGTAAGTCCCTGAAAACTGATCCGTTCTGCTTGCATGTCACATCATTGTGAACGTCTTGTGAAACCCACATGGAATATCCGGACATGCACTGAAAATCTCTGCATGCAAACCCTAAAAATAGCCTCAGAAGGTTGTACTGTCGAAAGTCACCATCTTGATTTGCATGTTGTCTCACTGCGAAGGTCTTTGAAAACCCAGAAACATTCCCCAATCATGTATTGGAAAATCATACGTTTAAACCCTGAAAATGGCCTTCGAAGGCCGAACTGCTAAAAATAGCCAGTTGTCTGATTTCGTTCAAATTTCTCATGTAGGCACCCTGAAATCACCTGGAAGCGTTGGAGTAGTCAGAATCCCGAAATCTTGAGGAAAAGACCTTGTTTTAAGCACTTACTAAAAATAGTAAGTTGTCCGATTTCAATGAAAACCCAATGGGAACCTGCTGGAAGCCTTCTGACAACAATGTTAAGCTCAGATGTTAATTAGCCAATTCAATTTAACTTCAAACTGGCCTGAAGAATGAAACCCCAATTTCACAGACGGCCAAAATTCCAAATTAGGTCAAATACAGAGACATCCCCGAAAGGACAAAAGATCAAAGAGAGAGAGAGAGAGAGAGAGAGAGAGAGAGAGAAAACTAAAGCCAAAAGACCAAAATGGAGCAAAAATTTGGGGTCCCCATTTGAATGGGGTGATGTGTGAAAAGGTCACAACAGGGTTGTCATGAAGCGTGAAATGTAGCTCACTGCAAAACTAAGGTCAGGTCTAGTGGTAGTGAGATAGATGAGGCTGCGCACTAGTTGCCTGAACAATGATTCATCAACTATCGGTGAGTCTAACTTAGTTGACATTTTAAGCTCTTTTTCCATGGGTGTGGAGGCATGTTTGCAATCTTGCATTCAGAACTTATCCAGTAGACTTCGAGCATATTTGGATTGGGAGATGAAGATACTGCTCTCAGTCTGCCAAACCTCAACACTTAAACAATAATGCAGAAGTCCCAAATCTGTCATGTCAAATGTGCTACACAAATCTTGTTTGATCTCAACGATCAAATGTGTCGACCTGCCAGTAATGATCAAGTCATCCACATAGACAACAAGAATAAGGATATCACTACCAGTATGTTTGTCATACAAATTAGAGTCAGATGGACACCTCTGAAAGCCATGATCTGTAAGGTACTTGTCAATCTTGATGTACCAAGCCCGAGGAGCCTGTTTCAAGCCATAGAGTGCTTTGAGCAATCTGCACACCTTGTGTTCTTTACCAACAACCTTGAACCCTAGAGGCTGTGTCATGTAGACTTCTTCCTTCAATTCACCTTTGAGGAAAGCAATCTTAACATCCATCTGATGGACTGTCCAATCAAACTGGGCTGCTAAGACAAGGATGAGCCGAATGATACTCATCTTGGCTGTAGGAGCAAAAGTCTCCTCATAGTCAATGCTTTCTTTCTGTGAGAACCCCCTTGCAACTAGACGAGCTTTGTACTTGTCAAGGGTTCCGTCAGCTTTGTATTTCACCTTATACACCCATTTGAAGGTAATGGGCTTTTTCCTTGGAGGAAGATCAAAAAGGACCCAAGTGTGATTTTTCTGAAGACTTTGGTATTCAACCTCTATAGTCTTTTCCCACTCAGGAATTCCTTTAGCCTTTGAATATGTTTGAGGCTCATAGACACTGTGAATGTTGGCCATGAGAGCAAAATTAATTGTAGGCTGCTGTTTGCTCTTGTTTTTGGATGATCTCCCCTCAATGAGCTCATCATCATGAAGATCTCCAATAGTCTTAGCCCACCATTTAGGCCTGTGAGAAGAAGTGCCAACATCAGATGCAACAAGAGGAGCTGGAATTGGTTGTGGATCTTGAACTGGTTCAGCAGGTAGAAGATCAAGATCATCCGGAGGAAAATTAGGTTGAGCATCATCAAAGATAGAATCTGCATCATCCTTCCCATTTGGTAGACCTAATGGAAGATGAACACCCAAATCAGAAGCCTTCAAGGGCTGATCCTCTAAATGATGATCAGGCGAGGAAAGGTGAAACAGTCCTCGTTCTTCATCAAAGATAACATCCCGACTGAAGACAAGATGATCAGTGTCTATGTCAGTTAGTCGGTAAGCCTTATGGTTGTCACCGTACCGACTCTTGGAATCCAACTTAGAGCGCTTGGCATCTGAAATCCATACATATCCCAAAGAGCCAAAAAAATTCAAATGACTGATCCTGGGTTTTCTACCATTCCAAGCTTCCTTAGGAGTCTTCCTCTTAACATCATGGGTAGGTGACTGATTAAGGAGATAGACTGTAGTGAAAACTGCTTCTGCCCAAAATTTGTTAGGAACACTCCTATGTTGCAACATGGAGCGGGCCATCTCAACAATTGTACGATTGCGCCGCTCTACAACACCGTTTTGCTGAGGAGTGTAGGGTGTGGTTAATTGGTGTTTAATTCCATGGGTATCACAGAAGTTGGAGAATGCAGTAGAACAAAATTCCCCTCCATTATCTGACCCGAGAGTGATTATTCAAGAACCAAACTCTTTTTCTACTAAGGCCTTAAACTTCTGAAATATATTAAACACATTTGATTTCTGTCTAAGAAAATACACCCACATTTTTCTATTGAAATCATCAACAAATAGCAAGAAATATCTACAATCAGTAACATAAGGAGTATTCATAGGCCCACAAATATCAGCATGAACTAATTGCAGTACCTTAGAAGCTCGCCACGAGTCACCATCTGGAAACAGTGTTTGATGCTGTTTCCCTGCTTGACAAGCACCACAAACACCGTGATGCTGAATTTGAATGTCAGGTAGACAAGCTACAAGTCCCTCTTGAGCAAGTTGAGAGAGATAGTGCACTTTCAAGTGCCCATATCGCTGATGCCATAGATTGGTGACAACATAGTTTTTGGCTGCCATGGTTAACTCCAGAGAGTCACCTATGTCCACAAGCCTATAGAGGCCATGATCCTTAATACCAACGACCACCGTTGTGCGAGTCTCCCGATCTACAATAGAAAATTTGTGCAAGCTGAAAACCACATCCATCTGAGGAGAATGCCGCATGATCTGATTGACTGAGAGAAGGTTTAGTTCCATGCCAAGAACATAGTAGACATTGAGGAATATGAGATTCCTCTTGCCAGACTGAATCTGAACAGTGCCCTTACCGACAACTGTGTATTCTTCGCCTCCAAAATCAACTGAGTTAGTGAACGGAGAGTAGTCTATAAACCAGTCACGCCGATGAGTGAAATGTCGCGAAGCACCTGAATCTATGTACCAGGTAGAGGACTTTACACGATCTGCAGGCTTTTTAGCCATAAAAGCATAAAAGGCAGATTCCTTCTGCTCAGTGTGCTCGGCAACATGTGCATTCTGCTGAGGCCCTCCCTGCTTCTTTTCTTCAGAAGCCAAACACTGACGACAATCCTTCTTCATGTGACCAAATTTGTGGCAATAATTACATTGAATGTTCTTTTTCTTAGAGTTGTCTTGAGGTTGTCTTGAGCCTTTTTGTTGCAAAGGTTGAACTTTCCCTTTGTTCTTAAAGTGAGTTTTAGCTACAAAGGCTTGCTCTATAGAGGATGATGAACTGCTACTACCAAACTGTTGTTTCCTATGGTCTTGCTGCAGGAGGATAGTACAAAGCTCTAGAAACTTCAGGTCAACGTTAGCAGACGTAATGTTGAGAGTCTCTATGTGTAATGTCCCCTTCGCAGTAAGCTCGCAAAATGCTATTCTTGAGGGCTAAAGGCTTAACATGGGAGTTCGTTTACTTAATTATTTATTATTGCCTAAGTATCAAATTAATTTAAAAGGTGATATTAAATAATTAATGAAACAAGATGATAAAGTGACTTAGATGAAATATTTAAAATATGACTTTATAATGTCACTTTATAATTTTGAAGGGAAAATTATGTGGGAGCTTTATTAAGGAAAATAGAGCTCATTGTCGACTAACTCTTGAATGAATATTTCAAATGGCAATAATGGACTAGTTTTCCTGGTTTAGGGTTGATAACCCTTGCAGCTCCAGTTTCAGGTGTGGAACTATCACCCCTACCTGGTGATCATTGAAGATTTTGGTAAGAAGAAACAAAGCTCAATCTCTAATTTTTGTGACTTTCATCAGCTGAGTTATTGCTTCTTCAAATGGACAAATTTGAAGCTCACTGCACATTCTTGGCGGGAGTTCTAATGTGAAGAAACCCTAGGCGTGATTCTTTGTAGCAAAAGACTCATATTAAAGTTGTGGTTTTTAAGAAATCTGGGTGGATTAGAGAAAAACGTGTTTGCAGTGAATGGAACGCCTTTCTTCTCATCACAGCAAGGTTGTGGACACTAGTAAAAGGGTTTAGAAGAGGCGTTTAGAGTGTCAAAAGCAGGGCACACCAGTGTTAGGAGAAATGACTATCTTGGAAGACTTCTCTTGTGCTGGATGTGTGTTCTGGGCAGTACTAAGTTCGGCTACATCACCTACAGACTGAAAACGAATAGCAATTCCAGTAAATTAGTGTTTGGCTTCCCAAAATCTGTGCATGACTCTTCTGGGAGGAGTTGTTAATTAATTGTATGAAAGTCGCCTGGGATTCTATATTGCAAGAAGTGTCCCTTTTGAGTGGAAACGTGCCTTTTTGTTGCTGCTGTTCACAATCTCCAGTCATGGTGTGAGGATACCAGGTCTGATTGCTCTCTTAGATGCCTGATTTCTGATAGTTGGAGAAATAATGTGAGTTGCTTATATTTTTTGAGTCTGAGTTTAATGTTAAATTTGTTAAGGAGTGTCAGAGAATACTTGTTACAGACTGAATATTCAAGCATAGGCCCAGTTGCTATAGTCCATTCTATTGAAAACATATTGTCATTAAGTCACAGACAATTTCTGAGTGTTATGACCTGATATTTAATTCTGAGTAGATCTTACACACGTAATCAGAAAATACCTTGGCCTGTGATGTTGAAATATACTTGGAAAGTGATGTAATGACCTTCTGTAGCTAATTGTAGTTGCTGTTCATAAGTTTCAGTTTGTAATGTGCTCAGGAATTACCTCTAAATCTGCTGTCTCAGTCATATTGTTTTCCTTATGCAATGGCTATGCTAGTATAGCATGTTTAGAGCAAAGACCCTAGCATTTTAATGCTGTTACAGTCCTTTGGCAGCAAGCACAATGAGTTAATGTGATACTGTTCATTGAAATGCAAGTAATCTGAAGGTGCTTAGTAATTGCTCATGTCTTGATGTTCACTCACATTGAATGTTATCAAATCCATGCACAATGTTTACGACTGTTTGATAAAACAAAGTATATCAAACCAAAAACAAACGATAAATCTTGCATATCCGGGAACGGTCCATTACACTATGAAATGTTCATAAGACTGAGGTAGGTTTTTTAGAGTGATTATGACCATGTCTTCCTCCTCCATTTTCCAACCAATATTCTCCAATTGATCTCGGATCTCCTGGATTTTGTTCAGGTGCGTCTGCAAGGTGGTCTTCTCATCCATCATGATATAAAACATGTTTTTCAGGAAGAACGCATGGCTTTTGTCAAATGTTTCATGCAAACCCTTCAAATGGTGCCAAATCTCCTTTGCAGTTTTTCCAAGTGGAATTTGAGGTAGCTAATCATCGGTTACTGAAAGTTTAATAAGAATCACCGCTTCACGATTTTTCTCATTGAACTTCTCCTGGGCTTTGTCTGCAATGGTGGGTCGAGTAACATTGCCCAGAATCATCTGATCAAGGCAACGGTATTCAAAGATGGTCATCATCCGCTGCTTCCAGGTGTTATAATTTCTGTTGTTGAAATGTTGACTGCCTTCCAACATAATGTTGGTCAAAGAAGCCATCTTCACTCTTTTTGAGGCACGAAAAACTGTAGTTGGCTGTAATGTAATTAGTTGGAATAAGACTTAGTTAGTTGGCAATTAGTTGAGTGTCTTGTCTTGTTAGTTGGTAGTTTGGGAATTAGTTCCCGGAGGGTTAATTAATGTAATGAAGAGACACGATGGTTGGTACTCAACCAACTCTGCCGCTATATGTATCAGAGTCATGTAGTCAGTAGAGGTTACTGTTGTTATGATTGTCATGAAGTATCTGTACTTGGCATATGTTGAATAAATAAAGACAACAGTGATGATTTTATGCTTTACCTTCTAGTACGTTGTTATGTTCTATCAACTATTCTTGTTTACTCATTGCATATGTTGAAGTTAGTGACGTGAGTAAACATTTGGCCCCGTTGCCTAAGCGGACTAGGGAAGAGCTCGTTACAATGACAGCGTAATGGGCGATCGATGGAGGAGCCCGCAAAAACTAATGAAGAAAGAGAGGACGACTTGACACGGGACTTGATAAATCTTTGGAACATATCTCTACGAGATCACGTACGGAGGGAAGCCCTCAGGCGAGAAATCCTTGAGGCAATTATCTGGAATCAATTGGAAGTGAACGACGAGGTTGATCACCTTCTCCACTGCATGCCAAGATTATTGGCCCGCCATTCAATTATCCTACAGGACCTTCGGGCGAAGGAGGATCAGGAGCGCCAAAGGCAACAAATCTTGCAGCGGTACGAAGAACGAACCAAACGGGAAGAGGAGGAATGGGACACTAGCCAGAGATGTACCCCTGGCAACTGACAATGATTGCGTGAAAGACCTGTAATGCCTGTACGACCAAACAAAGACAAGAACCGAATACCATTCGGGCACGAAGCAAAGGAGGAAAGAGTTTGGCGATCATTGAGAGTACAAGAGCAAGAAAACCGGCGGCGAAGATTAAGGCAAGTTGATAAGGAGTTGAATGAAGATTTAATTGAGATAAATCAGAGTATAAAAAGAACAAATGCTAATCTTGAGAAGATAGATCAATCTATAAGTAGAGCACATTAGAGTTTTGTGGAAGGGAGGGACGAGGAACCCTTCATCACCCTGTACATAGAAAAATATAAAAGCCAAGAAAATGAAGATGAATTGAGTGGAGAACTCGAGAACAACATCCAATGCATTCGGGAGTGGTCCATATCAGATGACGACGAAGGGTTGAGGACTGGGAGATCTGAGCCCAAGACCCCTTGGCAGAGGGAGCATCAGAGTGGAACCCAAGAAACTCAAGGTGTCGAGGACGCTGGCGGAAGACGAGAGAGTGACTCGTACGTAGCCAAGAGTGCAAGTGACACACTGAAACGTAATGGGGAAACTGGTCTAGTCGGGCCCAATACACAAGGAGGACAATGGGGAAGGATGGTGACTCGAGAGCGGCAGAAGCTGCTGAAGTTTATGGGGAATGGGCCAAAAATCTAGTACGACATTGCAAAACGTGTGAGACAATTTGGATAGCAAGTGGAGAAGATGACCCGGATAACTAGTTGAAAGCATTTCTGACAACACTCAGAGATAGTGCCATTGACTGGTACTCAGAATTGGACCAAGCACAAAGGGCATCATGGAGATTACTCAAGAAGGCCTTTCAAGATGAATTCAAACTCCTGAGGGATGACAGTGAAATTGTAGTAGAAATCTACAATACCAAGCAAGGGAAGCACGAGAGTGTGCGGACCTACAATTGGAAATTGAAGGATCTGTTGGGGAAACTTGAGTCATAGCCAGCAGATGGCTGAAAGAAGAGATGGTTTATTCAAGGTCTGCTTCCCTCGCTACGGAAGAAAATGAAGGTAGTACCTCCATCCTCGTACACTGAAGCATATAATCGTGTGATGGATATCGAAAGCGAGAACAAGACATCCTGTAGAGGGAAGAAGCATGATGACGAAGAAAGCGCGGGGGAGAGCGAGGATGAATCAAAAACCGTACAAGCTCTCCGTTGTGACATGTTGAGAATGATGAAGGAACTAAAAGCGGACAAAGAAGGGTCCAAGGAGGCGACCGAACTATGGTGTACGAAATGCAAAATAGAAGGTAATACAAAGGCGAACTACCCGAAGAAGTTATTCTACGATATCTGCCAAGTTATGGAACACTTCATCAAGGAATGCCCATACAACTTAAAATCTAGAAGTGCACAAGTACTCTTCACTCAAGGAGAACCGTCGACACCGCCGAACACACCACCGAAGCCCTAGTACAATAGCAATGCATCCCCTGGAGGTTACCGAAGCAACAAAAGTCTGAGGAACAAAACATAGTACGACAGTATAGGACGACCCATGATCCAATGCCGAAAATGCAACGAATGGGGTCACTTCGCCAAGGACTGTTCTAACGGCCAAGGTTTGGGAGGAAGATTGTGTAAGTGGTGTGGACCAGGCGACCATGAAGATAGTGAATGCCCCAAGCAGAAGGGTGTCCATATGCTGGAAGTAGAAGAACAAGAGGTACTGGCGATCACTAGAGCGCAAGCAAAGAAGGAAACCTACCTAGATCCACGTACAGAAAAACAAAGGATGAAGGAAGCAAAAGCCAAAGTGGAATTGGCGATGGTAAAGGAGAATAAAATATCTCTGGAAAAGCTAGAAACCTCTCGGCGGAAACCAACATCGTACGACAAGTACTGCAGACCATGGTACCGATCAAAGTAACTAACCTTCTTCGGACGTTGCCGTAGTTGGGACTGGTAATGACAAACGTCCTCGGGGATGTCAAGCAATCACAAGCGGAGGACCGAAGGCAAGAATTGGTACCAGATTCACCACCGTATGATGAACAGACCATTGATCCCATACTACTCATGGGGAACATCGGGAAGATGCCAACGGTTGTGCAGATGGAGATCAGAGGGAATATCTTGACAAATACTATCGTCGATGGAGGATCGGGAGTCAACGTACTACCTTAAGACACATGGAAGAGCCTGGGGAAGATTACACTTTGGCCGCCGATATTCCAACTCGTCGGTGCCGATCAACATGGCATCAAACCGTTGCGAACGTTGATGGCGCAAAAGGTGGTGGTCGGAACACAACCATTCTTGCTGAACTTTGTAGTCATTCCATTGCAGAGGAAGGCGTACGATGCATTGCTTGGAAGAGGGTGGTTAGTGGCAGCCAAGGCGAATCATAATTGGAAAAGAAATACACTGTCCATAGAGAATAAAGGGAGGAAGTACGTGATCAACTTAAAGAATTAGGCCGTCAGTGAAGAACTGGCATCTTCTGAATCAGAATCCGACGGGGGAGAGCCAGACATGGACGAAGGAAGGAAAGCAATGGAGCCGAACGATGAGGGCATACTTGAAATCGAGAGTTGGTTGGAAGACGAGACAAGTTCATTGAATGGCCTATTTCATTGGCAAATGGAGGATTATAAGGTGTTCCATCGAGAGTGCAACATGCTATTGATCGGAGAAATCCAGGAAGGGGAAGAGAAGGGTGTGTCTAGCCAAATAGTTCCAACCGAGCATGGAGAGTACAAAGAAAGAGTATCAAAATCGAACAATACGCCAATCCACAAATCCAAACAGGTACGAGATGGAAAATTTTTGTTGGAGCCAAAAAATGAAAAAAATAAGTAGAAGAATTAGAAAACTTTAAAAATGAAGAGAGAAAAAAGTGAAAGGAGAGAGGAAAAACCGGGGGAGAGAAAATAGAGAAAAGAAAAATGCTAGAGGAGAGAGAAAATAGAGACGAAGAGAAGAAAGTTGACAGAGAAGAGAGAAAAGAGACAAAGGAGAGAGAAAATAGAGACGGAGAAAAGAAAGTTGACAAAGGAGAGAAAAAGACAAAGGAGAGAGAAAATAGAGACGGAAAAGAAAGTTGACGGAGGAGAGAGAAAAAAGCCAGATGAGAGAAAATAGAGATGAAGAAGAGAAAGTTGATGGAGGAGAGAGAAACTAGAGACGGAGAAGAGAGTTGACGGAGGAGAGAAAAAAGCCAAACAAGAGAAAATAGAGACGAAGAGAAAGTTGCCGGAGGAGAGAAAAAAGCCAGAGGAGAGAAAAACTAGAGATGGAGAAGAAAAAGTTGACGAAGGAGAGAAAGTAAAGGCAAAGTGGTGAAAATTGACAGAGGAGAGAGAAAGTAAAGGAAAAGAAGTGAAAATTTACAGAGGAGAGAGAAATTAAAGCCAAAGAAGTGCAAATTGATGAAGAAGAGAGAAAAAACAAAAAATTAAAAATGGAGATTAAAAGATGGGGAAATAAAAATATAAAAAAGGTGAAAGTGGCCAAAGCCCTCATCAACATGAAAAAGAAAATTATATGCCATATTAAAGAGACAAAAGCTACACAGGCCAAAAGAAAGTCTATACGAGCCAAGGGAAAAATTGCACAAGTCACTAAACATGCCATACGAGCTACCAAGAAGGAAAAAACACAAACAAGGCACATATGAATTGGAAAGGAGCTGCAGACAAGGCGAAAGGAAGAAAACGTCAAGAAATTGAAGGGTGTACGAATAAAAAATGTCCAAGTTGCCAAAGGAAGTATCCAAGTTGCCAAAGGAGGTATCCGAGTTGCCAAAGAAAGTTGCCAGAATGATATCGTATGTGCCTGAAAGAGGTTGGAAGCCGTACCCCATAAAGATAAGAGGTTAGAAAGTGTCCAAGTTGCTAAAGGAGGTATTCGAGTTGCGAAAGGAAGTCGCTAGAAGGATACTGTACGCGCCTGGAAGAGGTTGGAAGCCGTACGCCATAAAGAGAAGAGGTTAGAAAGTGTCCAAGTTGACAAAGGAGGTATCCGAGTTGCCAAAGGAAGTCGCTAGAAGGATACCGTACGCGCTTGGAAGAGGTTGGAGGCCGTACACCATAAAGAAGAGAGGTTGGGAGTCGTACGCCATAGAGAAATTTGTACACCAACAAGGCCGTACAAATTGAAGAGGCTGAGGCAACTGTACGGACTGAAAGCTCTGAGAAGGCTGTATGAATTGGGAAAACTGAGGCAACCATACGAATTAGAGAAGCTGGGGAGGCCGTAAGAATTCGTCAAATTGCTAGAAACATCAAACTCAGGTTTGCTGTGCGAAAAATTAAATTAAAAAATCTTGTACGAATTTTTAAATTAAAGGAAATCAGAAGAGGAGAAAAAGCTGTACCATTCACCACAAGACAGATTGCCGAGAATTGTGTGACAGGCGACTGTGATTGCAACCGTCGGCAACTACCAATTAAATAAGCAATTCGATTCTGGTAGGCAATTTAAATCTGGCAGGCAAGTACAGCGAGAGTGAAGAGCATCGGTGCTATCTGGAAAATAAATATCACAAAGGAAGAACAATGGCAACCAGCTCCAGCAAAGCCAAAAAGCTGAGTATTGTTCGGCCAAAGGTGGCAGGAAGCATAACAATGGCCAAGGGCAGTGATGATGCAGTCACCCCGTAAACAATCACGTGGGAAAGTCTCACTGGTGCGGAATGCCGGTCATGGTGGGCTGCAACGCCCGAGACCCACATATTGAAGCGAGCACGAGAAAAAGCACAGGTGGATAAAGCAGCATAGGTACCATTTTTTAATGCTAGAGACTTTGAATGTTACCTGTGCCAATTGGTAGTCGGCTACAACAGACATAGCCACAGGTCCAAAATCAAATTTAGGAGCTACGAGGTGACAGTATGGTATGGCGCCCCTGAATTCACAAGGGTTTTCAGAATCCCTTCCCGAGGGTTGGCACCAACGAAACCACCAGGAAAAATGTCAAAGCAGAAGCGGGAGGCTCTAGTTACTAGGGTCTGCAGGTCCAATCTCACATAGGAGGAAAAGGATACTGTTGATGGGTGTTTTATGACCACACCAACACAGAATAAAATGTCCAACGGTCACTCTATTCTCTCTTGATCAAAGTATTCCGCATGCTAAGATTCCGTGAGAGATCATGCGTTCAACTCCAAGGTTCCTTATATCGCGAATAGACTTAGTTGGTTGCTGTGAATATGCTGGGTATTCCAAGGGGACTTACGTAATTGTTCAACTTCTTGAAGCAGATGAAAGATTTGATTGTGATGCTCTGATTTCTAAACTAACCGGGAAATGCTGAATTTAAAAGTATAAGGGGTAGGGATTCTACAAGCTATTTCTAAAGGGGTGGAATGCGAGGACTGACTTCAACAATCTTCCAACCAGACTTTGCTTCGCCTCCCTTCAGACAACTTTGACAAAGTTGGTGCAATCTTCAAAGGATGAGTAAGATATTCAAATTATGATTCAGCATGCACACACCATCACAATGATGCAAGTGAACATACGAATCACAACCGAAGTTAAGTACTAATATTCTAGTTGACCACGCAAGGTGGACTTACCATCAGCAAGCCCGCTAGTGGTATGGATGAAAGAAGACTTGCCCAAACCAAACGCCACACTCCACAATTAACAACTACTTGCATAAAATAAAGTCTAATTTACTCTAATCTACTTGAATTGGAAAGACGAAAAAGCCTTGTCAATTGCCCACAACGAAAGATAGAATCATCGATCAATGAAAATCTTTATATTATGAAAGTTCTCCACAACAACCTTTTACAAAAACTTTCAAAGGGAAAGCTTTTCTTTCCTTTTCAAACTAAATTAACTTCTAGCTCTACTCTCTATTCTAACTTCTATCTCCAATTCTGTCTAGCTTTGATCTAATCTCTATTCTATGTGTTAGAAATGAGGGGGGGATACCCCTTTGATATTAAGCCCAGTCCAGTGGATGGCTTAGATTCAAATACAATGGAAGGCTCAGATTGAGCCACCTAAGCCCTGATTAGGGTTATAGCCCTAAAAACCGCCACTGAGAGGAGTGGGGCAATGAATGCACTGGAGATTCTCCACTCCTCATCAGGAACCACTATCTGCAATCAATGCACATCATCTACTTCCAGAAGATCATCATCCAGACGGGCGTTTCCTTTCTCCTTCTCGCTGGCTGCAAACCTGATGAATCTGGCCAACACCGCCTCAACTTCCTAATCAGAAATGGGAGGAATGTGATCCAATTGAAACTCTAATACTGTAATTGTTTGCCCATGTCGGGCACAAGATTTCTTCTAGGCAACAAGGGCGTCCTGGGTGTTCTAAATAATACTGGAGAACGTAGAGGTGTTCTCAAAATCATCTTGGACAAAGGTTTTTACCTCAGAAAAGAATGGTGTTAATCTATTCTTCAAACCATTTGCAGTCACTTCTTCAGAAATCAGCCTCTTGGCGAAGATAGCCTCCAACGTATTGAGGACCCCATCAAAGATGTTTGTCATGGCCTTTCTGACCCTGACCGAATCCGTTTGTGATGCATCATAGAACCCTCAGCCCGTGACCACTGAAGAGTACCATCTGGCGAAGTCATATCTATCTCCCTCCTGAATCACACCTCGCTCAACCAAAACCTGTAGAGGTGTGTGAATCAAAGCTCCTAAACGAAGAACAACTCTTGTTTGATAGATACGAGCCTCACCCCAAGCATGGTTAACTGCATCGATCATTGCCATAATGTCGGAGGCTTGCCGATAGGCATGTGCAAGATCATCCATGAACTTTTCTATTTCGACACGAACGTTGGCAACCCACTTGTCTGCCTGTTGTGCCATTCTTTTCAAATCCTCGAAGCCACTGATTGATTCTCTGGAAAATTCAGCTGGAAGCTGAATCGCTAGATTTTCTTGCCCACAAGGACGGGACAAGTTGCACATAGCCAATCAGTGTTTTGTGCTCTACCTTCAATTTCTTATATTTTCCCTCGATATAGGACAATCTATCCTTGAGTGCCTGATATGAATTATTGCACTCCTCAACCACCTATGCTCCAGTAGGGCGGCCAAGTTCCATAGTTGTAATCACATAATTTTCCGAAATGGCCTCATCCCGATCACACTCCACTCTAGGCACTGCCACATGCAAAGTTCGAGAGCCATCCTCATTTGTTGAGATCGTAAAGAACTTCCTAGCCTTCTTCTTTGTGGGAGGTGCACTTATCCTTCGCAACAATTCTTCCATCTCAGCTGCAGGATCAGTCTCATCAATAGGATCATGTCTCATCCTGTCTCTTAGCCATTTCGGCACCTCTTGCCGCATATCTGAGATAACGAAAGGCTGCTCAACCTCGGCCTTTACCTCATGAACTTCCCCCCTACCTTCGTCCTGACGAGGCTCATCATCGTCTATAGGCTCAGTATCTCCCGAGCTCTCGGCATCTTGATCTGAAGTAGCATCATCTTCAAGAGCTGCCTCAATTTCCTACTGAAATTGGGTATCAGTGGCCGTCCCTTCATCTGTCTCCTGCTGGTTTTCCTCCCTAGGCATGTTGATGCTCTGGCCCACTGATTCTCTTTGAGGTGGCTGACTTGCCACTTGCACTGCCTGTTCTGTATTTAATCTTTCTCTCTGATTAGCAAATAGTGTCATTTCTTGCATACTCGGAGAATGTGCCCGAGATGGTGTATGCACAGATTCTTCAATTCTCAGAGGCTTAGGTCGAACTGGTTCATTTCATCATGGCTTTGGAGCTTGATCAACCTACCTTCTTTGTCTAGCTGCCGGTGATCTGTGATCTCCCATCAAATTGTATGTGGGGAATTGATCTGCCCTTAAGTCGGCTGACATGCCTCTCTACCCAACTCCGTGTGAATGTTAAGACTGGGATACAAAGTGTATCCAAGTCGGTAATCTCCGACTCTGACCAATCCAGGAGTGGTAAAGGCGTATCCCTCATTGTTTCATAATCAACTTGTACAACATTTATATCTTCTTCAATTTGATCTGGCACTGAGACAATCTCGCATTCCTTGATTATCCCCAACGGTATCCGAGAAAACATCCTCCTCCTAACCTCGATCTCATCCACTGCACTTGCCCAAAAGTCTTCAATCTGTGCTTTGTGCCTGAACTCTTCGGACAATATCCATCTGATGTTTCTGTGGGGATCATAGTGTTGTCTGCTGGTATGGTAGGAAAGGTGGAAGAATTGGAGTTCGTTTTCTACCTCCCTTGCTGCTTGTAGTGATCGACAAACCTCGTTAGAATTCCCCATGGTAATTGGGAATCCAAGCCCACCTTTCTTCTTCTTCTTTTGAATCTTATCATAGGCGATAAGTTGCCTAGATATCTCCAGCATCACGATCCTGTTTGTGGGATAGCGGGGCAATCTGTACGGATAGGAGGAAAATCCTTGCAGCCTTATGTAGGTAAACTTCGGAAATTGGATAAACCAACATCCGAACTTCTCAATCAGCTCCTGTGCCTCTCTAGATATTTTATGGCGAGTCCTTTGCTGCAAGGTCCTCGTTATGTGCATGGTGAAGGCGTCGTTGACCCTTTTGTAGTTGGAGGTACTTGTCAAATGTAACTGCAGACAAGCCTCATGTATCTTGAACTGATGGGAGACACACCCGATTGGTTCCTTATATGAAATTCCTCTATACTTCGTCATTCAGGCCAGCATGTAGACAATGTAAGAGCTCATGTAGAATGTTTTTGTCCTCCTCAAACAACGGAGTTGCTCGTGCAAGTTGTCACTGATCATCAGTGCCCAGTCTACATAATCCTTGCCTTTTAGTACCAAGTTCACATAATAAAACATCCAAGGTTCAAAGATGAACGCTTGGGGGCACCCTCCAACTCTATTCAGCATCATTATCAAGTCACAAAACTCTTGCCTCAAATCTTCTGAAATTATCTGCTTGGGCAACTTTGTGTGAGCTGGCTTGGGCTTGTTCATCCACCTGGTATTTATCAAATCAACACATCGATCAAATGTGGACGAATACATCTTTTCAGCCCTCTCCCTCGTTTTATAAATCATCTTTTCATGGACTGGTATTCGAAACGCCTCCCCAATTGCCTCCGGTGTAAGGTTGGCCAATTTCTTGCCATTTGGCGAAATGATCGTCCTCTGCTCTGTGTTGTAGTAGTTGGCACATTCCATGATCAGCTCTGGACACCAGATGGCTGGAGGAAAACTGGCAGCTGCATAAAGTCCGCTCCTTACAATGTTATGCGAAGTAACTGATGGGTGATGACCTCCAGTTCCCATTATTCTTCTCCTGAACGTTTCCAAGTTGAACGAGCCAATGTTTGTGTCACTCAATTTGCCCAACCTTGAGGAAAACTTTGATTCTGGCAGGAAGGATTTGCTCAATTTCTTTATCACTGCCTGTCTTGATGTGCTTGCCCTTGTGGACTCAACGTGGTTCCCTCTGCCTGCAGCTCTTCTGCTTGATTCAGCCATTCTGCAAAAAGGCAAGAGAGTCATTAGAAAACAAGATTAAAACAATATGTCACTTTTGAGGGTGCCAACAGATTTTTAAATAAAAAGGTTGCAACACTTTGTCACTTTCAGTTGCAAACCTCAATACTCTGAAATTTCTCTACTTGCAGCAGCACAAAGTCCAATATGTGGAAGTATTTGTTTGCAGCAATTTAGACGTCTCAGCACTTGAAACTCTTCTCACAAGTTCGCACCTCTCAGCAACTTAGAAGTTTCTTCACAAGTTCACACTTCAGCACTCTTTAAACTTGCACTTTCAGTAATCTCAAACTCTTCAACCCAAGCTCGTACTTCTCAACAATTTAGGACCTCTCCTTTCAAATCGCACTTCTCAGTATTCAGCAACTTGAGACTTAGAGGTTCGCACTTCAGCAGCTTCACTCCTTAAACTTTGCAAAGCCACGCCTTTGTCAATTCAATACCTCTGCTTGCAAACTCGTATTTCTCAGCAACTCAAGTTTCTTCACAAATTCGAATTTCTTAGCAACTTGATAATTTTCTATCTCTACAAACTCGTACTTTTCAACCTTAGAAGATATTTTGCACCCAGGAACCTATGAGAGATATGAAAAGAACTTGAAACCTTATAGCCAGGTCGAATTCCAGAAGAGGCTAAACTTACCAAATTTTCGAATTCCATTTTCCCTCCTTTACCAGTTGCAACACTTGTCGCTCGGAGCATCAAAATCTTTAACTTCTAGAATTTCGAAAAATTCATCACTCCTGCACAGGCCTGCTTCATCACATTTGCTTCTTTTAAAATATTAAATCAATCACCTCCATGAACAATTTTATTTCATTTGGCTAAGTCATTTTATTTCACGTTTGTTTCGGCAAAATTATTCCAATTGCTCAGTTCAATTCTCAAGCAAAAACACTTTGTGAAAACATATTCATCTCATTTGCCTTAGAGAAATTTTAAATTTGCCTTAGGAAATCCATCATAACAGGCACAGGGAAAAATTCTTTGTCAAAACGACACAAGCGAGGTGTGGAACAAGTTTAGAACATCTCTCGATTGAAAACGTTCAATACCCAGAAGAAAATTCCCTTCAAAACTCATTGTTTTCATGTGTATCCAGACGAAGGGGTACATTTAATTTTTATTATTTTGAAAAAAAAAATAGAATTGCTAAGTTTCACCCATTTTTATTTTGGATGCCTTCCACACCTGCAATCTTCAATTTCTCTACCTTGGCACTTTCTTTAATTTTCCTGAAAAACTTCCTGTCTGGCTCTGGGCGCATTTCACACTTGTTCTTGAAAATTTCCAACTTCATCTCAGCCTTAGGTGTATTTCTGACCCTTAGAAAATAATTAAGTTTTAAATCACCCATGAGGGGCGCATTTGAGGGCATGAACTTCCACTTTACCTTCTTTATCTTTCCATGCCTTAACAATTTTGCCTTACACTTAGCAATTTTCCTCCTCAAGTCTTAACTCCTTTGGGCGCAATTGACATGGTGAGAAGGAACTTGCTCAACCTTAGGCGCATTTCACCTAGTGTGAAGGAACTTTCTTGCCTTAGCGCATTTCACCCTTGCCTTATCCACGTTTTTCCCTTGTGGCCAGCTTGGGCACATTTGCCATGGGGAGGAGGAACTTGTAGGCGCATTTGAAGGGGTGGGGAGGAATTTCCCACGCCTTAGTGACTCTTCACCTACCTTGGGCACGTTTTACCTAGGCTACCTCCACCTTTGCCTTGAGGGCGCATTTGAGCATGTGGACTTCCACATGAGGGCGCATTTGAAGGGTGGTGAAGGAATTTCCACCACGCCTTAGAAACTTTCATGCCTTTTCCTCTTGTGGGCGCATTTAGCCTAGGCTTAAGGAATTTGAGGGCGCAAATAGCATAGGCTACTTCCATTCTTGGACGCATATGGGGTAGTGTGAGGGAATTTTATGACTTAGAAATTTTTGCTAAGTTTCTCATACCTTGTGGGCGCAAATAGCATAGTGTGGAGGAATTTTTAAACCTCTTCACCTCCCCTGGGCGCATTTCATCTGTTTTCATGCCAGTTTTTATCTATAAATTTCCAACGCCCTAGCCATGCCTTGGCCTTCTATTTTTAGCATATCCGGAGAAGTGAGGAATTCCATGCATTTTATCTGTTCTGAGTTGGAGTAGGCGTGGCTGTGCTTCCACTGACCTTGCCACATTGTTTATACCCTCTATCTACACTGGTATGCTATTTTTAGCAAACCCTAAAATCAATTGATCTTTGTAGGTCTGTTTGACCTGAAATTTGCTCCACTTGTCCTTGATGACCTAAATGTCCTGTTTACACTTGTCTCTGGCACAAACGTGCTATTTATAGTCGTGAAGTGACTTACTAAAAATAGTAAGTATTCAGATTGTGCTCAAATTTTGGCAGCAGGCAACCTGAAAGATGCTGATCATGGTGGTGTGCTTCATTTTGACAACTTTGTATTTCATTCCCCCTATTTTTAGGCCTAGTAGTGGAAACCCTAATCTAACTTACATGTGCCCTAAATTGCTTCCACTTGCCTCGATCTTTGTTGCCTGTCATTCTGCTCGCTGAACTGAAGTGTTGGGTAGCTGTTGGAGTGAAATTGCTATTTATAGTAAGTGTCCGGAGAGTGGTCAATCTGATGTCGGATGAGTTTGCATGTTAAACTGCTTGTGGGATCTCGAAAAATCCAGAAAAGCCCAGAAAACTGGTCAACATGTGGGCATTGGCTAAAAATAGTAAGTCCCTAAAAACCGATCCATTATGCTCGCCAGTCACATCACTGCGAAGCTCTTGCAAAACCCATAAGCAATATTCGGACATGCACTGAAAAACTCTGCATGCAAACCCAAAAATAGCTCGTTGAAAGTCACCATCTCGGTTTGCATGTTATACCATCGCCAAGGTCTTGAAAAACCCAGATACATTCTCCAATCATGCATTGGAAAATCATATGTTCAAACCCTAAAAATGGCTCCTGAAGCCTGAACTGCTAAAAATAGCTAGTTGTTTGAATCTGTTCAAATTTTATGTGTAGGCACCCTGAAGTTACCTAGATGTGCTAAAGTGGTCAGAATCCTGAAATCCTGAGGAAAAGGCCTCATATTAGGTACTTACTAAAAATAGTAAGTTGTCGAATTTCAGTAAGATTTCAGTGGGATCCTACCTTGAGCCTTTTGACTGTATTGCTGCACTCATATTTTACCTTGAAAACCTCATTTGACCTCAAACAAGCCTGAAGTATAAAAACCCTAATTTCACAGACTTAGCTATCATTTCAATCTAGGTCAAACGGTGGGACATCCCCGGAAGGACAAAATACCAGAGAGAGAGAGAACCAAAGCCAAAAGACTAGAATGGAGCAAAAATTAGGGGGTCCCCATCTTGGATGGGTTGATGTGTGAAAAGGTCACAACAGATACCATTTGGGGTGTAGGGAAAAGAGGGCAGAGGAAGAACTTCCTCGGCAATGACGAGTGGAAGTGTGTGCTGGACTTAATCAAAAGCAGGCTTACAGGAGCAAGGAGGGCGTCAGATATTGCCGTATGGATGATTGGATTAATGATTGGATTGGCGACCGACAATGTCTACAACTGGGCAAGTGGGCTTTCAGAGCAGATGAGAGACTTCATGAGTCTTCGACATAAAGCATGTTACACGACACAACATGCTATAGGACTACTTCTGGATGCAATCCATCGACAAGTGCTGGCTAGCTAGTGGGGCACACTACAGTCGTTGGCAGAGATTGACGATGGGTGGTCTACTGTATTCTATTGGGCCAATTTGGGCATTCAAAGTATTGGAGAGGAGGCACAACTAGAGACACCATTGGCAAAAAGGAGATGATAGATGACTAGACCTAGCGAAGAGGAGGACGAGCAGGAGGAAGAACATACAGGAGAGGGCGAGATTATAGAGGAGACATCTATTGAGGTGTCCTCGGACGAGGACGAGGACATGAGCACGAATGGAGTCTCTGTAGTAGGGGAAGTGGGGTTATAGGAGGTAGAGGAGGCAATCATTGCTGACATACCCCAGCAAGCCATTCCGATAAATTCCCCACTAGCGGTAGTACACGGGATGCTAGTAGCAGTGGTCGCTTGTGAGGAAGGAATGAAGGAAAGTGATGAAGCAGTGGATGCATGGCTGGATGGGTTGGGGGAACAGGCAAGGACTCCTCCAACATCGCCAGGTGTGGCCAAGGAGCTAACGCACATCTCTATACCAGACACCGCGTAGCCGAGCACTCAGGGGAGTGCCCAGAGAGAGCCTAGTGTGTAGCTGATCACTCAGCCGACAAGTACACAAAAGAGCACCGAGTAGCCAGGCGAGCAACCACCCTTGAGCACTCCAGATGCACAACAACTTGTAGCCACTACACCGAGCATATAGCCAGAGGGAGGAAATTTATTCGGCCAAGTAGTGGTAGTCACCCCACAAGCACCACCAGCAGTGTTACGGACCACCCCTCCAGTAGGTTGTGCCATTGCTTCGCCGGCATGACCCAGGCGACGGAGACGAGGGCAGCCTGGAGAGGCAACATCCAGCGAAGATGAATCGACAGGACCAATACGGAGGGCGGGGATGACACCAACAGATCCTCAAGACCCTATTGGCACCTTGCATAGGTACATAGGAGAATTGAGTGCCATGGGTAGGCAGATACATGAGTTGAGTGCAATGGGTCGACATATGTAGGAGATCGGCGAAGTCAGCCAATAGCTCATCATCGGACTTGATCCCCTAGTAGCACAGGAGGCAGAGCACATTTTGGCGTTCATGCAGAAGGGATGCGAGAACGAGTTCGTTCAGTGCTTTACAACACAAGGTTGGTCGAATGTGTCGGCAAAAGAACAACTAGAGGAAATGATAGCTGCATGGCAGCCAAGGAGACCGACAGCGGCTGGAAGACATGGCAAAGATCTCGTTGCACTTCATGGCATGGAACGATGCTACAGAGATGCGTACTAGCGATTGTGCCAGCAATCGCTCCTTATCAGTGTGACAGAGGGGGAATGGGACAAGGCCTTGGGGCAAGTGGTCGAATGCGGTACAGAGCTGGCGGAGAAAATCCGCAAGTCACAGGACCAGTTGGCTCAAGTGACCATAGAGACAGCATGGGCCTTGGCAGTGAAGGAGGAAGACTTGGCGGAAAAGGAGAGGCAATTGGCCGAGAAGAATAACCAGTTGATAGAGAAGGATGTATAGTTGGTAGAAAAGGCTACTCAACTGGTAGAAAAAGAGAAGGACTTGGCGAGTACAAAAGAAGAGTTGTCAACTGCTCAAGCCAAACTCGCTGAAGCAGTCAAGATTGTAAAGCTAGCTCAGGAAAGATAGGAGGCGGCCAATCAGAAGCTCGAGCGCCTCTAACAACAATCCACCACCACTCCCTCTTCATCCGTACACCCAGGGGCGCATTCTCTCCCTCCCTCTTCTTAATTCCATTCTGATCGAGTTTTTCATTTTCAGTACTTGTTGGGGGGGATGATGTAGTTGGCTGTAATGTAATTAGTCGGCTGGTATAACGTCCCTTACTCGGTTTTCCTTAGAGTTCATCTATTGATTAGGTTTAAGAATTCCTCTTTTCCAAATGAATGTTCTCTTAATGCAATAACCCTAGATAAGAATCCTGTATTCACCATATTAACAACATATCTGTTAGCATTAATATCTAGATATCCAAAATATAAGCATAATCACAAAAGTAATAATGAAAACAGAAGAGGAGTGGCATGGGTAGATCCTCCCGAAGCTATCCATCTAAGCCCAAGGGCACAAGCATCCCCTCAGGACAACCCACCCCTTGGCTCCAAGTTGAATGTCCAAACTAAGACCATTCCATACTCGAAGTGGCGTGCTTAGTGGAAACACTGGTACTTGCTTTCTCTAACCATGCCAGCACTTCGGAAGACACTTGACTTATTGGGGATAGTCGGGGGAGCGAATAAGTGGCCCGGGCCTACCACCCCTCCATGGCCGCAGCGGACTATGAGTGGAACCCCCACTCCTCCATGGCCCACCCAGGCCTTGGGACTAGGCGGACTATGAGTGGAATTTCCACCCCTCCAGGGCCCATCCTTGCCTTGGGTTCCGGGGGCGGACTTAAGTGGGGTTTTTAGGCAGCACTTCCCTCACATCCTTCCTCCCAGTAAGCATGCAAACACAAGGAAGACAATCTTTTAGCAATCAAATACATTTTCTTTTATTACTAATTCTTGAAGTCAATATCAACATCATTATCATCATGATAATATTAAAGAAAACATTACGCCAATAATCAGATTATCAATATTTGTTTCTTATATTCAAAATATGCTAAATATTATTACTAAGTGAGTACATCACCTGAGTTGCTATATTTCTCCATGTTTCTAAATTGATCATAGGATGAGGACAATTCATAAATATACATAATCTACTTATGGTTTATATTAAAGACTCACCATTACTCAGAAGTATCATTATTGCATAATCATGTATATGTATATATATATACTTTATATACAAATATATATATATTCTTTTACTTATATCCATTAGTATTCATATATATATGTTTATATAGTCATTCTTTCCTTATTCATATATATTCTTTATTTATTGAATATTATTCATTATAAAATTTATCTATATCTATGCATATATACTTGAATGCCTATATATATATATATATATTAAATGGCTCTATATTCCAATGCATAACAATCATTGTTGCTGCTGTTTTGTTTCTCCATCTTTTTCTCTCTTCCTTTTTTTTCTTCCTTATATTTATACCATTCAAAGTAGGTAACTCATGGGGGAATGTATTGTTTGGTGAAAGAGGTGACTTTTCATAAAATATATTCCTTTGTTAGATTTAATTGTTGCCTTTAAAGACTTAATATCACAATAATATCTATTTTTATAAAATAATATATTATTACTAATAATTATGACATTTCAGATTTATACTTATTTTATTATTTTATGTTGATGTTTTATTGAACATATTTTAAAATTAAAGTATAATAATAAAACCAATTTGCTAATATCTTATTATTATTTTATTCTAATGTATTACAATCTTTGATGTATAATGATTATAATATTTATTTATTATTATTATTATTTTTGACATTAAGTTATTTAATACTAGAATGTAATAACAATAATTTGCCTATATATTATTATTATATTTATTATTTCATATTTATATATTTTTATATTGATATGATAGACATTTATTTTATATTTAATATTAATACTGCTATTTATTTTATTTATTAATTTATTTGTATTTTAACACTTGGTCTTTATGGTTTTGCTATTCCGGGGACATGACAGCCGAGAATAAAATGAATAAGACTTAGTTAGTTGGCAATTAGTTGAGTGTTTTGTTTTGTTAGTTGGTAGTTCGGGAATTAGTTCCCGAAGGGTTAATTAATGTAATGAAGAGACGCGATGGTTGGTACTCAACCAACTTCGCCACTATATGTATCAGAGTCATGTAGTCAATAGAGTTTACTGCTGTTATGATTGTCATGAATTATCTGTACTTGGCATATGATGAATAAATAAAAACGAGGTGCTGAGAAGAGGCTGAAAAACCCAAGGCACGAGTTTCAATACGCTAAGGCAGGTACTGACAGGAAAAACAATGCAAATCCGTTGGCACAAATTCTCTGCCACTCATCTGTCACTGAAGCACTAAACACACAGGAGGGTAGGAAAACAGGCTCTGATACCATTAAAATACACCCATTAATTTTTCCCTTTAATTTTCAGTCACAACAATGCAAATCATGCACCCGTTAAGAATTAGTTCTAAACCAAAACATAGCTGAAACAACTCTAACCAAGAATGCGCCCTAAAACCATTTAAGGAGGAGCGGTGGGCATATGGTCAGAGGATCCCTATGATCTAATAACTTGATAACAACTAAAAATAGAGAGCTAAACTCGACACCAAGAATGTGCACACAAGATCCTTTTGCAAGGCGAGGTGCTAACATATGGTGGAGTGCTAGATATTAAACTGAAATACAACTTCTTCTGCTGATGCAGGCATCCACAAGCGGTGGGAATACTCCACTTATTTCATGGGTGTGATTATTACAAACATTTAAAGGCAGCAAGCCAGCCAATTAACCTCACTTCCACTTATACTGTGGGGGGGTATACAATCAACACAACCACTTTATTTTCATGGGGGGAAAACACCAAGTAAATTGCAGCAAGTAAACAATTTGTTGTTAGTACTACTAATCAACTTACAAACAATTACTAAATAGCTGCAATATATCAACCATGGATTCTCAAAATAAGCAATGGTTAGAGTATCACTTCCTCTAATGTTTACAACTTGAAAAAGTGAATGAATGAAGCTCAAAACAACATAATAATAAAACTTAACTAATTTGATCAGAAACAGAAGGTACAGAAAATCAGACCAGCAAGCTATAGATTCACCAATTTGGACAAAACTTCTCCGAAACAGCTCTGAATGCTTCCATACCACAGTCGATCAATAGCTGGAAGCTAGGCATCCAAACTCCAATGGAAACTAGAGCCAAAAACAGGGGAAAACAACAAGCACGAATTCCAATGCAAGTACCAAATGGTACGGCCCCTCAAGGTGGTCGACTTGCTCTTAAAAATCAAGAACTTGATAATTAAATCTGCAAATTTGCAGGAAGGGGTGCCCTCCACAGTAGAATAGCTTGGGCCAACACCCAGAACGAAACCAAAATCAATGTTGAAGCTATGAACAAAAAATAGCTTCAACCAGGCCAAATCAACAACTTGCAAAAACAGGCTTTACATCAGCAACTTGTTCGATTCTATCAAATTGAAGCCCATTTGTATTTCAAGGTGAAATACAGCCATAATGATCCACCTAGGGAGCCATAGTTTCAGGCCTGAAGAATGGATTGAATTCGCTAAGCTTCCCCTTAGCCAGGTTCTGGATTCAAACCAACAGCATAACTTTACTTTCCAATTTCCAAGATGAGATACAAAGAGCAAAGCGCCAATATATAAGCTTTTACCAAGAGAAGATGAAACATTTGAACTTCCAAAGAAACTCTTCCTTTTCCCAAAAGGGGCGCCAATCTCCAAAAAGGCTTCATTTAAAATATCAAATAAACTCTTTACTCCACACCTTCAAGTCGTCCCACTTTAGATAATGAATAAACATTTAATAGAATATTAAATTTATCTTACTTTATAGCCTCAACTTATAAACAACTTAAAGTCATTAAGCTAGGTGTGGGGTACAACTCTAGAACACATTTTTAACTAAGTATGAAACTTAGTCCAAGGAACAAACCACCATCAAACTGGAAACTGAGATATTACCAAAATCTGGATAATGAACTGCACAACACTGCTGATGGAGATACTGCCAAAAATAGACTTACTAAAAATAGCAACTGCTAAAAATAGTAAGAACACATCAAAAGCACAGTAAACCAAGCTGAGTAGGAAACATTGGAAATCCTAATTTGCTTAACTGAATAGCCTACATATTTCTGGAAATAGGCTAACAGTTCAAAACAAGGTCCTAATTCCGTTCTGATCGAGTTTTTCAGTTTCAGCTTCCTGAGATTGACACTTTTTTTGAGGTTTTGAGAAACCAGGAAACATCAGTTGACAATATGGTTGACAAGGGTAAGGGACTAGCCAATGAGACCAAAGATGATAGTGATTCTAGAGTTGAAAAGAAGTTCGATGGAATGCTGGACATGATGTCAAGACTACTTGCAAAAATGGATTAGCAAGTAATCACACCCTAGCCAAAACAAGGATTAGATTCTAGTGGTTCTAATTCAGAACCAAGTGGTAGAGCAGTTGGCAACATGTTGCCTATTCAAGGGAATGAGCCCCTAGACCTATCCTTCCTTCCTTCACTCCTAGGGTGGAAGCTTCTGCCGAGCCCGAAGTCCCCATGGCAGATGAAGTAAGACAAAGTTACATGGAGTATGTCTCTCTTCCCTATGAAATCAGAGAGAATTTAACTTTTGATCAGTATATGAATCAGAAGAAAGGAAGAGGGGGAAAAAAGGATTTTCGAGCTCCTATGGGTCCCAAGATGGACTACCAAGAAGCACTTGCCAAAGTCACCTTGGTTCATTATGATGGAAGTGACAAGTGCACAACTCGTTCATGGGTCCAGAAGTTGGACAATTATCTATCACTCAGGCCTATGCTAGAAGAAGACGCCATCAAATTTGCAACATTGCATTTGGATGGAGTAGCACATGAGTGGTGGTACCACGGTTTGGTCACTCTTGGCCATAACCTCATTCATACATATGAAGAATTTACCAACAAGCTGATTGAAAGGTTTGATACCAAGGATCCAAAAATCAAGTTCCGTGAGCTTGCTCAGTTGAAATAGCAGGGCTCCTTGGATTCCTACATTATTGATTTTCAAAGACTTTCCGTGATGGTGCCCAAGATCACTAAGAGAAGGCTTGTTGTATTGTTCTTTGAAGGTCTTATGGAGCCATTGAAAGGGTGGGTTAAAGTATTCGATCCACCAAGTCTTGAGGAAGCAATAAGGAAAGCTAGAAGCATGGAATTGGCTGCTCCAAGGCCTAAGTTTCCTTCAAAACCATTTGTTCATAAGAAGGAAAAGAAACAATTCCCTACTCCATTCAAAAAGTTTCCACCTAAAATGGATGAAGAGTTGCGTGAGAAGGTAAGAAAAGAGGGGGTTTGTTACACATGTCGTGAACCATTGTCTAGAGGGCATAGATGCTATGGTAAAAGTGTTTCACATCTTATGGGAGCTTATTCTGATTATGAATAAAAATATGATTTTCCAGAACAACAATATGAATATGAGTATACTGATGAGGAAAAAGTTCCTGAAGAACCTGAAAAGGGTCAAGGAAGTGGAGATACCTTTGCTCAATTAACTAGTTTCCAGAAGAATGAATCTTTCAGGGTTCGTGGTATGCTTAGTGGGCAGAGAATGGTTGCTCTCATTGATACTTGAGCAACACATAACTTTATTGATGAAGGGCTAGTTGCAAGAAGAGGGCTCAAGACTGAAGAATTTGAAGGATTCAAAGTCATGGTAGCAGATGGATTCACAATTTCTTGCAACCAAAAGATCACCAACCTATCCATGCAATTGGGAACTTATGAAGTCAAAGACGATTTCTACGTTGTAGGAATTGGAGAAACGGATGTTGTGCTTGGGATTCAGTGGTGGCGATCTCTTGGTGAGATCACTTTGAACTTACAAACAATGGAATTGAAGTTCCAGGCAGAGGGAAAAATGGTGGTTTTAAGAGGATTGTCCAATGGAGGTCCTCGAATTGTGTCTTTCAAAAGAATGGAGAAATTGATTCGGCATGATCATGTTGAATGGGCTGCTGAATGTTTAATTCTGCCCTATAGTCCAGTGGAGGACAAAAGACACTACCACCTAGATGTTCAGTCTTTAATCACAAAGAGGAGTAAAGTTTTTGGCAGTATACCTCTTGGAAGACCACCTGAAAGGGGGGCTGAACATATTATTGAGCTTGAAGATGGGGCTAAACCGGTTATTACTACTCCCTACCGGTATCCCAAGAAGCAGAAGGATGAGATTGAAAAATCCATCAAAGAGCTTTTGGAGATGGGTCATATCCGTCCAAGCAAAAGCCCTTTTGCTTTAGTTGTGGTTGTTGTAAAAAAGAAAGATGGTACCATGCGCATGTGTGTTGATTACCGTGCATTAAATAAAAAAACTATCAAGAACCGATATCCTATTCCTCGAATTGATGAGCTTCTTGACGAGCTCCATGGTGCAATGTATTTTTCTAAGATTGATCTCCGATCTGGATACCATCAAATTAGGATGAGAGAAGCTGACATCGAGAAAACTGCTTTCCGATGTCAGTTTGGGCATTATGAATTTCTAGTCATGCCGTTTGGTTTAACTAATGCTCCAACAACCTTTCAGTCTTGCATGAACAAAACTTTTCAGAAGTAGATGGGGAAATTTGTGTTGATCTTCTTCGATGATATTCTCATCTACAACAAGTCTTGGAAGGAGCATCTCGAACACTTAGATGAGGTGCTTAGTATTCTTGAATCAGAATGCCTCTATGCCAAGGAATCAAAGTGTGAATTTGGAATGACAGAACTACTCTACCTTGGCCATATAATCAGCTCTAAGGGAGTTAGAGTTGATCCAGATAAAATCAAGGCAGTCTTGGATTGGCCTCCACCTAAAAATTTGACACATCTAAAGGGATTCTTAGGATTTTGTGGTTTCTACTGACGGTTTGTCAAAGGATACTCTCACATGGCTGCTCCTTTGACTGACCTCACTAAGAAGGGGGCATTTGCATGGTCTAAAAATGCTGAAGTGGTTTTTGATAAGTTTAAACAGATAATGATCTCGTGTCCAGTTTTGGCCTTACCGGACTTCTCCAAAACTTTTGAGTTACAATATGACGCTTCGGGAGAAGGAATTGGAGCTGTTCTCATGCAAGACAAGCATCACATTGTCTTTGAGAGCAGAAAATTAAGAGGAGCTGAATGAACTTATTCAATTTATGACAAAGAAATGCTTGCAATCATGCATGCATTAGCCAAGTGTAGGCAGTACTTGGTTGGGAGTAAATTCATTGCTAAGACTGATCATAACAGTCTTAGACACTTCTTGCATCAGAAGGATTTGAATGAGAGGCAACAAAAATAGGTGAGTAAGCTACAAGCTTACGACTTTGACATTGAATATGTCGAAGGGAAAAATAACATAGTTGCTGATATATTATCTAGGAAGCCTCATTTGTGCTCCTTATCTGAGATTTCTGCAGAATGGAAGGAGCAGATTTTAGCTGATTATGCTAAGAATTCTTTTGCAACCAGCATTGTTGAAGGCACTTTTTAGGATGATAGATATAAGTTGGTTGAAGGGCTAATCTACTATAAAGATAAAATCTTTTTGGCATCAGATTCTAAGTTAAAAAAAAAGGTTCTACATTCGTTCCATGACATACGTCTTGTTGGTCACCAAGGTTACTTCAAGACTTACAAACAGATCCGTGAAAGATTTTCATGGAAAGGGTTAAAAAATGATGTTTTGAATTACGTAAGAGAATGTCATATATGTCAAGCAAATAAAAAATGAGCATGTTTTTCCTGCTGGTTACTTGCAGCCCTTACCTATTCCGAATCAGAAATGAGAGAGTATTTTTATGGATTTTATTACAGGGTTGCCAAAGGTGCAAGGAAGGGATTGTATCTTTGTTGTGGTTGATAGATTGACCAAGTTCGCTCATTTCTTGGCCATTACTAGTTCATTTACAGCAGCACAGGTTGCTGATTTGTTCTTCCATGAGGTGTTTCCTGAGGCAATTATTGAGTTTAGAGAACGCTCTTTGAGGAAGCGGTCTATCAAAGAGTATTTGGTTAAGTGGAAGAATTTGCCTATAGAGGATGCTACATGGGAAAATGAGCAGATTTTTCAGCATCCTGATTTGCAATTGCTTGGGGACAAGCAATTCTAGGGAGGGCGGACTGTAATATCCCCTTTTCAGTGATGACCTTGTTGTGAACTGTTAGCCTATTTCCGGAAATCTGTAGGCTGTTCAGTTAAGCAAATTAGGATTTCCAGTGTTTCCTGCTCAGCTTGGTTTATTGTGCTTTTGATGTGTTCTTACTATTTTTAGAAGTAGCTATTTTTAGTAAGTCTATTTTTGGCAGTATCTCCATCAGCAGTGTTGTGCAGTTAATTATCCAGATTTTGGTAATATCTTAGTTTCTAGTTTGATGGTGGTTTGTTCCTTGGACTAAGTTTCATACTTAGTTAAAAATGTGTATTGGAGTTGTACCCCACACCTAGCTTAATGACTTTAAGTTGTTTTTAAGTTGGGGCCATAAAGTAAGATACATTTAATATTTTATTAAATGTTTATTCATTATCTAATGTGGGACGACTTGAAGGTGTGGATTAAAGAGTTTATTTGATATTTTAAATGAACCCTTTTTGGAGACTGGCATCCCTTTTGGGAAAAGGAAGAGTTTCTTTGGAAGTTCAAGTGTTTCATCTTCTCTTGGTAAAAGCTATATATTGGCGCTTTGCTCTTTGTATCTCATCTTGGAAATTGGTAAGTAAAGTTATGCTGCTGGTTTGAATCCAAAACCTGGCTAAGGGGAAGCTTAGCGAATTCAATCCATTCTTTGGGCTTGAAACTATGGTTACCTAGGTGGATCATTATGGCTGTATTTCACCTTGAAATACAGATGGAGCTTCAATTTGATAGAATCGAACAGGTTATTGATGTAAAGCCTATTTTTGCAAGTTGCTGATTTGGCCTGGTTGAAGTTATTTTTTGTTCATAGCTTCAACATTGATTTTGGTTTCGTTCGGGGTGTTGGCCCAAGTTGTTCTAATGTGGAGGGCGCCCCTTCCTGCAAATTTGCAGATTTAATTATCAAGTTCCTTATTTTTAAGAGCAAGTCGACCCCCTTGAGGGGCCATACCATTTGGTACTTGCATTGGAATTCGTGTCTGCTGTTTTCCCCTGATTCTGGCTCGAGTTTCCATTGGATTTTGGACGCCTAGATTCCAGTTGTTGATCGACTGTGGTATGGAAGCATTCAGAGCTATTTCAGAGGAGTTTCATCCAAATTGGTGAATCTATAACTTGCTGGTCTGATTTTTTGTACCTTCTGTTTCTGATCAGATTAGTTAAGTTTTATTATTATTTTGTTTTGAGCTTCATTCATTCACCTTTTCAAGTTGTAAACGTTAGAGGAAGTGATACTCTAACCATTGCTTATTTTGAGAATCCATGGTTGATATATTGCAGTTGTTTAGTAATTATTTGTAAGTTGATTAGTAGTACCAACAACAAATTGTTTACTTGCTGCAATTTACTTGTTGTTTCCCCCCCACGAAAATAAATTGGTTGTGTGGATTGTATACCCCCCCACAATATAAGTGGAAGTGAGGTTAACTAGTTGGCTTGCCGCCTTTAAATGTTTGTAATAATCACACCCACGAAATAAGTGGAGTATTCCCACCGCTTGTGGATGCCTACATCAGTAGAAGAAGTTGTATTTCAGTTTAATATCTAGCACTCCACCATATGTTAGCACCTCGCCTTGCAAAAGGATCTTGCGTGCACATTCTTGGTGTTGAGTTTAGCTCTCTATTTTCAGTTGCTATCAAGTTATTAGATCTTAGGGATCCTCTGACCATATGCCCGCCCCTCCTCCTTAAATGGTTTTAGGGCGCATTCTTGGTTAGAGTTGTTTCAGCTGTGTTTTGGTTTAGAACTAATTCTTAAGGGGTGCATGATTTGCATTGTTGTGACTTAAAATTAAATGGAAAAATTAAGGGTTATATTTCACAATCAAAAAAGAATTTTGCCTTGAAACATAGGATCAAAACCCTAGACAATCTTGCAGAAACCCTAGGCAGCCATTAAAGCTCTAAAAAATGTAGAAAAATTTCTGTAGAACGCCAAAAATACAACCACATAGAACCGGAAGTCAACACACAAGGGATACAAGGAGGCACACGATCAAGAAGGAAGGAAAAATGTGACTAAGAGAGGCACGAAACGCGTTGAAAAATTGCGCCAAGAAACTAAGACGAAACGTGACCTAGTTTGGAGAAGAAACTCAGTCTGAAATTTATAAAATGTTTTCAAACAGGTATAATTAAGAAAAGACCTAGATGCAAGGAGAATTGCATCCAAAGTTGCATGGAATAGAGGTTGTGCCCGGAAGAAATCGTGTCTTAAATCTAGGGCAAAAAAATGCAGCCCAAAAGGCAATAAAAAAACGAGGGAAAACGTCACGCGGGCAATAGAAAACGTCGCACGAACTGAGAGAAGCAAAAACGGCGACCAAAGATGAATCCGATCAAGAGTGTGGAAGAGAATTCCACATTTCTCATAGAAAATTTTCAAATTATGGCTTTTAAAAAGTCACGAAAATTTTCCAATACAAAACCGTCAATTTTTTTTCTTCCTAGAAGAGCCACGATTTTTTCGAACGAGCCATGACCTCAACCGAAGCACATAGGCGGGAGATTTTACAAAAATAATTTCGAATTTTTTTTAAGCAAAAATAATATCGAAAAGAAATTATAAATTTTCAAAATTATTTGCCTGGGCTTTGATACCATATTACGCAAGTAATTGGTAAAATATTTTATATGTTAACTAGTGAGCGAGACGCTCAATAAATAGTTTACAAGATTTACAAAATAAGCAAGGTTCTAAAATAGAAATGCAGATAAGATCATAAACGATCTGATCACAATATTTACAATAAGATACAATATTGAGCATCAAATAAATAAATAACAAATATTATTTTAATAAGCTTATCATTTAATGTTGTTTCTTATGATCTATATTTCAGCCTACACCTCGAAAAGAGCTTTGAGCCTTCAAGGGAATCCTGATATCTAGTTCATCATTTGATGTTGTTTTCAGTAATCTCCTTTTTAGCCTACACCTTGAAAGAGCAATGAGCCTTCGAGGGAATCCTAAGATCTAGATTATCGTTTGAGTGTTTTCTTGCATAAAATTTATTTCAGCGTAAATCTGAAAGAGCATTGAGCCTTCAGATGCATTATGAGAGACAGTTTGTCTAAGTGATCTGACCATTCCCAATTGCTCCTAAATCCTCTTGCTCTGATTTACTTGAGGAGATAGGATAGTTATAGTTTTAGCCTAGTTGTAGTTAAGATCTGCGAAACCAGAGAAAAACCTTAGCTGCAATGCATTGTGTTTTATAACCTTGTGCTCTACAACTGAGTAAAAAGATAGGAAATTTAGGCTACTTTACTTTTTACACATCAACAACAAAAGAGGGAGCTTCCCCTCCTAATTTGAAGAGCAGTTTATCTGTTCATAGCTGTCCGTTTCCAATACGCACTCCAAAGGTGCGAATTGAAACGCCAACATTATGCTAACTATATGCTAATTCTAATATATGAGTTGTTTATAACAACTCATTTACATCCTCACACTAATGTAATATTATAAATATTACATTTACACTTAATAATTACTACCATAATGTGAAGCACTAGTGATATATCCTAACAAAATCATCAGTAATTTGGTGTGCATCAAGTACAATGTCTTATCCTATGACCCTCTTCGTGCATGGTATTGTAAATCCATTTGCCATAGTAATATTAAATCCTTGAAAGTCCTTTGTTGGTAGCCCTTTCTATGTTATGAAGCTCTCATGAATGATGTTGTGGGTTTCCCCACTATCCATCAATACTGTCACAATATGTCCTTTCACTACTCCAAGGTGCACCTAATAGAGTAGCAAGGGTACTACTGGAAATCTTCTTCCTTTCAATAAATTTTTCCGTTGTTTCTCCTCTTGATTATTTTTGTTCTTCCACCTGATTCTTTGTGTTCTTCCACTTCTTCCTTGTCATTGGAAAATACCTCAATATAATGCACCTATTCTTCTGGAAGACACCTAGGGCATGGTTCCCAAGACTCTTTGTGTGTGAAGCAAAGTTTCTCTCTCTGGAGTTCATTCCTTGTTACAATTTCCTTGGTGAATTTAGGGGATTCTCTATTTTGATAACCTTGCTGCAATGGCTTATTTTGCTACCCAACATTAGTGGATTCTGGCTGCACAATTATCCGTCATTGGCTGTCCATAAGGGGTTGATTTGGGTTGCTCATGGGGTGTTGATCTCTTCTTTTCTGTAGGCTGAAATCTACCTTCATTAGTTGAAGTTTTGAGGTCCAAGTCTTTCTTAATAGCTTCTTGTAAAGTAGGGTTGAAACTCTTTACAAAGCCTCTGAGTGGTTCAATTAAACTTTCAACAAACAATACCACCATCCTCCTTTTTGAAACATTAGGCACTATAACTGAAAGTCTGAAAATCAGCCTTGTATGAATCAACTGTGTGTGTCTATCTGAGTTGAGCTAATTCACGAAAGTGAATTTTTGGATCAACTTTATGAAATCTCTCAATCAACTTGTCTCCGAACTCAACATAAATATGTATATGATTATACCCTTGATTGATCAACTTGTGGTACCATCACTCATGTGCTACACCTTTGACGTGATAGGTTGTGAATTTGATGGCCTTATCCTCCATCATAGGTCTGAATGATAAAAATATAATTACAACCAGTTAGGGAAAATATCTGAATAAATAAATACAGTTAGGGAAAATATCTGAATAAATAAATTAATATTTCAGTGGACAGCTACAACCATGGCAGCCTTTCCATGTATCATATCCTTATGGTTATGTGTTGCAAGTAATATCGATGGTATTCTGGAGTTTTAAGTGGCCCCCACCATTTTATTATACTAACTGCCACAAATAATAGAAGCCGTACTGTATGGAATGAATCGCAACTTTGGGGAAGAGAGAGCCGTACATTACTTGGATTGTTTAGAGGTGGTGTAGAGCAGGGAAAAGTCAAAGAAAGAGCCGCCATTTCAATTCAAATTAAATCACTGCACTTAGGTTGCCGTACATCCTCCTCAAGGGTCGCCGTACTATAGGCAAGGCAGCTGTACATCCATAAATTGGAGTCTTACTTGCTGCTGAGGGACAAGCTGCATATTGAGGGTCTTAGGAGGTTGGTGGAAAAAGGTATTTCTGGAATTCATTTCAGGTCAGCAATTTGCTCTGTGTATTAGTTTGTAATTGCTGATAAATATTTAGCAATGATCAATTTATGAACTGTTATATCAGCTAAATAGTCATTGTAAGAAGTAAATTTATCTGTTACCATACTTGCAAACCCTTTGTCCTTTACTTATCAATTATGGAAGAAACCATATTGTACACCTATGGCATAAACATCTATTATGATCTGGAAACAATTTGAAAACAAGTTCAGCACAACAGAAGGGTAATTCTTTGATGAAATGTCTATACACACAAGTTGGGGAAAGTGAAAAAAATTTGCATACAAAATTGCCTTGGGATATTTCATTTGCGTAATGAGTCTTGATCAAATCTTTGTTTTCTGTGTTTGTAAATGATGTTTCTCAAGCTTTGATCAATGTTAGTGCATGGACGATGATATTTTATTTCCAACATTTGAGACGAGAGGCAAAATGGAGCTTGGATGCAAGAGAGAGGCCAAAAATGGTTAAGTCATGAGAAACATGAATGTGTAGTGTATTGGAGCTATTCTCTCCAAAGGAACGACACTTTTTAAAATTTCAAGTAAAAAAAATTGGTGCATAATTGAAAAAGTGCACGCCTCTCCATTGAGTTTTCAACTTTTAAGTGAGAATCAAGTGAAAATAAACCATAAGCTATGTCACAAGTTTTGTGTTCATGTTCAAGTTTGATAAAAGTAGAATTCAGAACAAGTTTGTCAACTAATAAAATTCAAGAAAAAATTAAAATTAATTTTGAATAATATAAATTGTTTTCATTTTTTAATTTAAACATAGTAAAAATGTCATGTCCCCTTCTCAAAAATAAAGGACTAATTGAAGATGCATAGCCTATTTCTATTTGCAGGTTAAGGTACAAAACAAGGGAAATATTTCATAATAGCATTGTAATTTGGGCCCAATCATCTTTTCGAAAGGGACAATTAAACGTTATTATTGACAGCCATCTAAATGAGACATTATAAGGCTTATTTATTACTTTACATAAAAAGTACCTTTTAATTTCACTTAGAGGTAAAAAAAAGTCAGCTTGTCTTAAGTTCTAGTTTTTCCAGTAACAATTATTTGCAGATCACTCATGGAGAGGAGATCATGAATGGCGATGATCAAATACTTGACATATGAATAGTACTAACAGAAAGTGGAAAAGGATCTAGGCTTGAAGCCTTGAACTAGCATCATCGAGGATGAATGAACCAGCCAAAAGTCTCATAGCAATGTCAGAATAGGGGGAAGAAGGAATGAGAGACTATGTTAACAAATTAAGGAGCAAAACTGCATACAAAGCACGCTTTGGAGAATCAGATTGTAATAACCCCACTCCAATAGGTGATTATATTCAAGTTTAAATTAAAGATTTAAACTTATTTGCTAACCGTAGTGTTGAAGGCACTTTGATATTAAAATCAAATGAGGTTTTATTGATGGTATTCAATGCCATTGCTAAATCAACTCTATTCATCTCTATCGCAGCCACCGAGTGAACAAGTTGATACTTATAATATAGCTGTTTACTTATTATTATCGGGAGCATATGCTATTGCAAGCCGGTCTAGAACCTTTGCTGAAGGTCGTGACCATCTTTGACTGCCACCTTTGATGACCTGTAGCCGTGTATGCATCGTCAGAAGTGGGTCGCGACTCTATTTCAACGCAAAAGTAATTCTATAAGTATCTGCTCTTTACGGGAGGTCAAACTTGATTTTAGCCGTCTTATTTACTTGGTTCCATTATCGAGGTTTGAGCATTCACATATACGGTCATTGATTCTATATCATGGCAGAACATCATATTATCGGGAGTTATGCGCTGAGTATGGGAGGGTTAATATTATAAGCTGATCGATATTGAAATGGGCGCTACCTTATTGAAACAATGGTATTTGATGAAACCTTATTATCGAGCCTTCTATTGAAAATCATTGCCATGCGTATTCTGGATTCCACGCAAGAATATTTACAAGGGAAAGAGTAAGGGTGACGTGGGAGTATTTTCCTGAAGTTAAAGGCACACATCAGCAAACAAACAGCAAGATAGTTTAAGGAAGTAGCGATCAAATGTGTTATGACTAAACACAGCGATTTTATAAGCAACAATTACTAGTTATAAGGCAGCGATTAAGAGGCAACAAACAATCTAAAGAAATGGGCGATCAATAATAATTAATGTAAGAATTCTTAACTTAGAGTGACATCCATTTAGAAGGACATCTCTATTCAAAGAGTCCTTTCTTGTGAAGACATTCAGATATAAAAAGATAAAAATAAGTGTGAAGGGGGTGCCGAATATTGTTAGCAGATATATACATTTTAAAACAACAGATCTAAGTGCTCTAAGGAGCCGATGATCATCTAGATAAGGGACATATGAATAATAAGTAACATTCAGATACAACACCCACTTCCAAATCACATGCATATATAGATAATTTTCAGTCATTAGAGGTCTGAACCTCTAGCATGGTCAAAGGCTCGATATCAAATTGTTGTGTCAGAAACATCCATTATACGCTCTTGTCAAATTTACATTATTGAGCTAATCTTTGAATCAGACTTCCTAATTCAAGATGCATATCATAAACATATTATTATATTAGTATTAATCAGCTGCTCCTTAGATAGACCCAAAATGCATCTTTTGCTATCTATTAAGTCTATTGATTCTTGGCATATTTTTGGTATCTTAACTATAATAATAAATGCAAGATTTAAAGTAATTCTGCAAGAGACATTACAAAGTACAATTCTATCTGACATGTTTACATTGTCAACCCTTAAAGTATTAAATCGTCAAATCTACCAAACTTGGGCAAGGGTTATTACAATGGTATCAGAGCTAGTGAACTTGCCAGCCTTTGGGTAAATACCAAAAAACTTGATTAATTATGACAATAGAAGATATCAAACCATTGGAAAGATCACTCTATGAAGCGGGCAACAAGCTTAGCATTGAATTACAACCGAGGGATAATGACTTGAGCACACTTAAAGAGGTGGAAGAATATTTGATTCACATTGATTATTCATCTGAAGTGTTAGATATAGCTCTAACTTCTATAGTAACCACCTTTGATCAATAGAAATGGTTGAGGCATCATGATGAGGAAATCAAGTTGTTGGTTACATCTTGTTTAAGTGAGGTAATGATAGTTTTGGTACCTCTAGTTCCTTATGATGACGACACAACGAAAGAGGTATTGCATATGATTGTATACAGTTTCAAAGACCTAGATGCCATCAATAGTACACATTACTCAAGAAGGATGACCATACTAAAGAAATTCGCGGAAATTAGGACAAGTAACATTCTTGTGGACTTAGGGTTGCAAGATCTGATCTACAACATGTTCCATCATTCCTTTGCCACGATCAAGAACACACATAATGAAGATGTTTTTGCAGCCATGAAAGATATTCTAGTTCTAACTATCAATGAGAGTTAAGTTATTGCCCCACCCATCACATCTATGCTATGGACCGTTTGGAAACAAGAATGGGCTCTCTCTTCATCCGCATATACATTGTTCCATGATGTGTACACACAATGTGAGGAAAAATTAAAACCTCACTTGAATAAGGAAGAACAAGAAAAAATCAAGTTAGAAAACAAATGGGAGGAAGTTTTTCAAAATCATCCCTTAGTTGTACATATAGAGAATGAAGGTAACAACATGCAAGGAGAGGAATCAGTTTTTGATACTTCTAAAGAAATGGAAGTAGTTGGTTCTCCATGTGCTTCTTCTATTACAAATGAAATAGGAACTTGGGTTCATGAGGGTTATGAGACAACCACTAATATGGAGTTAATACATAAGGAGCAAACTAAAAATGATGATGGATTCACATCTGCTATAGATGATTGAAATATCCCCCTAGGTTTTTTCCCGAATTTTAGCACGCAACATTTCACCTATTAACGTTAGCCCAAGAAAGATAATAAGCTAGAATGCAACCCTTCACTTTCTAATCACCCAGTTCTCAGAGTGGGCAAGGTGAGAGCATACGGTGTAAGGGGATGTGTTAGCAATAAATTGAAATGTTGGAAGTACAAATGATATTTGTGGCAAGCCGGCCAATATAGAAAATGTAAATGCTTAGGTGGCAAGCCAACCTCTTCCACTTTTCAACGGGCTATAGGAAAAGTAAATGAAATGTAAAATGCTTAGGTGGCAAGCCAACCTCTTCCACTTTTCAGCAGGTAACAAAATTAGAAAGAAACTAGGTGGCAAGCCAGCCTCTTCCAATTTTCAGTGGGAATGAAAGCACAAGTACAAAAATGAAAGAGTTGATCAGTACTACTGAAAACAACGTTACAATATTGAGTCTTATACAATGGATCAAGAGACAACTTTAGCAATATAAAAGCCCAAGAGTTAGAAAATCATCTCCACGACAACTACAAAGATAAGCATCAAGAAATTAAGATAAAATATTGAAAATACCAAGTCTGATATAAAATGGTAGTTTTCTGATTTTCTGATCAACAAGCCTAAAACTCCATCAAACGCTCATAACTTCCTCAATAATCCTTTGAATGAGTTCAAACTAAATGCAAATGGGACCTAAGACCTAGGCGTCCAAGTCCAAGTAGCTTAAGTCCACCAAACAGCTCTGATTATTTGTGCATGCATCCCAATGCACCCAAAATAAGGAGCTAGGGTACCCTGAGGAGGGCGACCAACAACAAAAATTAGGTTCTCCTAAAAATATGAGATTCTAGGAAAGGGCGTGCCTAGAAGCAAGGATCCAAACAAGCTAATGCCCATAAAAATCAACCAAGTCTCTAGAACGGTGCAAGCATGAATGTGGGTCTGCAGTAGCAAGGAAATAACACTCCAAAACTCCAAACAGCAAAGAGCATACCAAAATATTTCTAGAAAACATCAAAGCCACACCAAGTTGAAATTGCCAGTGTAGCCATCACCATTAAAGCTCAATCTGCAACCTCTAAGTGAAGAAGTAGTCATTGATCAGCTAGGAGTTGTCTTTCAAACTCGAAAGTGATGAAGAAACTAGGAGGCATCTCAACCTCACAGCAAGAGTCTAAATAAAATTCAACAACACTTCGTTATGAAAAAATGGATACCAAATGAAGAGGCAAGGCATTGTATTTATAGATTTCCAACCCCAAAAATTCAAACTCTATTTCCCTCCAAAAAAGGGATGCCCAAATAAGAGGAATAAAATAATACATATTAAACTCATTGCTTGAGAATTGTGGTATCCACTTTACCTTAGGATAAAATATAACTTAAAACATTTCAATCTCCAATTTAGGCGTCCAAAATGAAGTCCACCTTTTAAACACAACTTCAAATCATAATGCTTAGACATGGGGTCTGTTGTGACCTTTTCACACATCACCCCATCGAAGATGGGGACCCCCTAATTTTTGCTCCATTTTGGTCTTTTGGCTTTGGTTCTCTCTCTCTCTGGTCGTTCTATTCTTCCGGGGATGTCCCATCGTTTGACCTAGGTTGAAATGTTAGCTAAGTCTGTGAAATTAGGGTTTTTATCCTTTAGGCTTGTTTGAGGTCAAATAAGGTTATCAAAGTAGAATTTGAGCATAGCAGTACAATCAGGAGGCTTCCAGCAGGTTCCCACTGAGTTTTCATTGAAATCTGACAACTTACTATTTTTAGTAAGTACCTAATTGGAAGGTCTTTTCTTCAGAATTTTGGGATTCTGACTGCTTCAGCACCTCCAGGTAACTTCAGGGTGCCTACACATAAAATTTGAACAGATTCAGACAACTTGCTATTTTTAGCAGTTCAGGCTTCAGGAGCCATTTTTAGGGTTTGAACATATGATTTTCCAATGCATGATTGGAGAATGTTTTTGGGTTTTTCAAGACCTTCGTAGTGATGCAACTTGCAAACCGAGATGGTGACTTTTAACTGTTCAGCCTTCAGAGGCTATTTTTAGGGTTTGCATGCAAAGTTTTTCAACGCATGTCTAGATATTCCTTATGGGTTTTGCGAGAGCTTCACAGTGATGTGATTGGCAAGCAGAATGGATCATTTTTCAGGGACTTACTATTTTTAGCCAGTGCCCGCATGTCGACCAATTTTTTGGGTTTTTCTGGGTTTTTTGAGATCCCACAAGCAGTTTAACATGCAAACTCATCCGACATCAGATTGATCACTTTCTAGACACTTACTATAAATAGCAAGTTCACTCTAGCAGCTCCCCGACACTTCAGTTCAGCACAAATAATGACATACAACAGAGATCAAGTCAAGCAGAAACAATTCAGGGCACGTGCAAGTCAAATTAGGGTTTCCACTGTTATGCCCAAAAATAGGGGGAGTGAAATATAGAGTTATCAAAACGAAGTACACCATCACAGTCAGCATCTTTTAGGCTGCCTGCTGGCAAAATTTGAACGAAATCTGAATACTTACTATTTTTAGTAAGTCACTCCACGGCTAAAAATAGCATGTCTGTGCCAAAGGAAGATGTGAACGGGACACTTAAACCATTAAGGACAAGTGGAGCAAATTTCAAGTCAAACGGAGCTGCAGAGATCAATCAATTTTAGGGTTTGCCAAAAATAGCAAGATGGCTAAAAATAGCATACCAGTATGGACAGAGGGTATAAACAAGGTGGCAAAGTCTATAGAGGCATAGCCATGCTTACTCCAGCTCGGAACATATGAAAAATGCATGAGGATCCACACTTCTCCAGATTTACTAAAAATAGAAGGGCAAGGCATGGCTAGGGCGTTGGAAATTTATGGATGAAAACTGGCATGAAGACACATGAAAATGCACCCAAGGAAGGTGAAGGTGTTGCTAAGAAATGCTAAGTGTTGGAATTCCTCCTCATAGGGTGAAATGCGCCCTCAAGCTCAAGCAAATTCCTTCACCTTATGTCAAATGCGCCCAAGGTGGCTACAAGGAAGGCGTGGTAAAAAGAGAAAAATGCTAAGGCACAAGGAAATTCCCTCACACTACCCCATATGCACCCACAATTTCCTTCACCACCCCTCAAGTGCACCCTCAAGGGTTGAAAATGGAAGTAGCCTAGGTGAAATGCGCCCCAAGGCTTGAGGAAATTCCTTCTCCCTATGCTATTTGCGCCCAAAAAATTCCTTGAGCATGGGTGAAATGCACCCACAAGTGACGAAGGCATGATAAAATGCGCTAAGGCAACCAAATTCCTTCACACTAGGTGAAATGCGCCCAAGGTTGAAGATGGAAGTTCACATGGTGAAATGTGCCCTCAAAGTTGAAATTCCTCCTCCATGTGCTATATGCGCCCAAGATGTAGACAAGGGGGGCATGATTTTAAGGAATATTCCTAGTTGTTGGCGGATTTCCTTCACATACCCTCATGTGCGCCCTTAGGTGGAAGCTAACACATGAAAATGCGCCCTTGTCTTTGTGGAGAGTATGATAAAGGAAGTCAAGGCAAGGAAAGGTAAAGAGGGTAAAATGGAAGTTCATACCCTCAAATGCGCCCCTCATGGGTAAGTTAAATAAATTTAAAATTCTCTAAGGCATTTTTTATTTTAGAGCAAAGATGAGAAATACGCCTAGGGGTGATGATAAAATTTTCTTAAGGCAAGATGAGATGCGCCCAGAGATAGACAAGAAATTCTTCAGGAAAATCAAGGAAAATGACAAGGCAAGAAATTGAAGATTGCAGGTGTGGAATGTGTCCAGAACAAAAACAAGCAGACCTTAGCAAAGTTTTATTATTTTTTCCAAATAATAAAAATTAAATGTACCTCTTTGTCCGGATACACATGAAAACGGTGAGTTCTGAAGGGAATTTTCTTCTGGGTATTGGACATTTCCAACTAGGAGATGATTTGAACTTGTTCCACACCTTGCTCTTGTCGTTTTGACAAAGAATTTTGCTCGGTGCCTATTTTAATGAATTTCCTAAGGCGCAGTTAAAATTTCTCTAAGGCGAATGAGATGAATGTTTTAGCTTGAGAAGTGAACTGGATAACTGGAATAATTTTGCCAAAGCAAGCATGAAATCAAATGACTTAGCTAGTTGAAATGAAATTGTTCACAGAGGATACTGGATTTAATATTTTAAAAATGCAAATGTGATGAAGCAGGCCTGTGCAGGGATGATGAAATTTCATGATTCTAGAAGTCAAATATTCCGATGCTCCGAGTGACAAGTGTTGCGACTGGCAGAAGAGGGAAAATGGAAATTCAAAAATTTGCTAAGTTTAGCCTCTTCCAGAATTCGGCCTGGCTATAAGATTTGAAATTCTTCTCATATTTCTCACCGGTTGTTGAATGCAAAATATTCTAAAAAAAGGCTGAAGTGCGAATCTGAGTTGAAACTTCTCAAGTTGCTGAGAAGTACGAATTTGAGAAAGAGAGGTTTTGAAATTGTTGAAGTGCAAGTTTGCAAAGAGAAACTTCTTGAATTACTGAAAGGTGCGAATTTGAGTTGAAAGAGTGAGTTGTTGAAAGGGCGAACTCAAAGGAAGAAATTTCTCAAATTGCTGAAGTACAAATTTAAGGTGGAAAGACTTGAGCTGCCAAGTACAAAGTATCTTCAAGGTACAAATTTGAGAGTAATGAAGTGCGAACTAGTGAAGAAGTTTCAAGTTGCTGAAGAGAATCGCTGCAAACAAATATTTCCAAGCATTTGACATTGTGCTGCTGCTAGTAGAAAAACTTCTAAACATCGAAGTGATAAAGGCGTTGAGGTTTGCAGCTGAAAATGTTAAAGTGTTACAGCCTTTTCATTTTTTCGAAAATTTGCTGGCACCCTCAAATGTTACTGTTTTCTAAAACTTATTTTCTAATGACTCTCTTGTATTTTTGCAGAATGGTTGAAACAAGTAGAAGAGCTGCAGGAAGAGGAAATCACATTGAGTCCACAAGAAAAAGAACATCAAGACAGGCAGTGATAAAAAAGTTGAGCAAATTCTTCCTGCCAGAGTCAAAGTTTTCTTCAAAGTTGGGCAAACTAAGTGACACAAACATGGGCTCATTCAACTTGGAGACTTTCAGGAGGCGAATAATGGGAACTGGAGATCATCATCCGTCAGTCACTTCGCATAACATTGTCAGAAGTGGACTTTATGCAGCTGCAGCTGCTAGTTTTCCACTAGCAGTCCGGTGCCTAGAGCTGATCATGGAGTGTGCCAATTATTACAACACGGAGTGGAGAACTATTATTTCACTAGATGGCAAGCTGTTGGCCAACCTTACGCTAGAAGCAATTGGGGAAGCATTTGGAATCCCAACTCACGAAAAGATGATTTACAAAACAAGGGAGAGAGCTGAAAAGATGTACTCATCCACATTTGATCGATGTGCTGACTTGATAAATTCCAGATGGATGAACAAACTTAAGCCAACTCGCATGAAGCTGCCTAAGCAGATAATTTCAAAGGACTTGAGGCAAGAATTTGGCGATTTGATAATGATGCTGAGCAGAGTTGGAGGGTGCCCCCAAGCGTTCATCTTTGAACCTTGGATGTTCTATTATATCAACTTGGTGTTGGAAGGCAAGGACTACGTGGACTGGGCACTGATGATCAGTGATAATTTACATGAGCAACTCCATGGTCTAAGGACGACAAAAACATTCTACATGAGCTCTTACATCGTCTACATGCTGGCCCGAATGACAAAGTATAGAGGGATTCCGTACAAGGAACCAATCGGGTGTGGCTCCCATCAGTTTAAACTACATGAGGCTTGTCCACAGCTACATTTGACAAGTACCTCCAACTACAAGAGGGTCAATGACACCTTCACGATGCACATAACGAGGACCTTGCAACAAAGGACTCATCATAGAATATCTAGAGAGGCACAGGAGCTGATTGAAAAGTTCGGATGTTGGTTCATACAGTTTCCGAAGTTCACATACATCAGGCTGCAAGGATTCTCTTCCTACCCATACAGATTGCCCCGGTATCCCACAAACCGAATAGTGATGCTGGAAATATCTAGGCAACTAATTGCCTATGATAAGATTCAAAAGAAGAAGAAGAAGGGTGGACTTGGATTCCCTGAGAATTCAGATGAAATCTGTCCATCACTACAAGCGGCTAGGGAGGTAGAGAATGAACTCCAGTTCTTCCACCTTTCCTACCATACCAGCAGACAGCACTATGATCCCCACAGGAATATCAGATGGATATTATCTGAGGAGTTCAGGCATAAGGCACAAATTGAAGACTTCTAGGCGAGTGCAGTGGATGAGATTGAGGTTAGGAGGTGGATGTTTTCATGGATACCATTGGGAATGATTAGGGAATGCGAGATTGTCCCAATGCCAGACTAGATTGAAGAGGATATAAATGTAGTACAAGCTGATTATGAGACAGTGAGGGATACGCCACTCCCACTCCCGGATTGGTCTGAGCCAGAGGTTACAGGCTTGGATACACTTTGCATCCTAGTCGACGTTAACATGGAGTTGGGTAGAGAGGCATGTGAGCCGACTTAAGGGCAGATCAATTCCCCTTACTTACAATTTGATGGGAGATCACAGATCACTGGCGGCTAGGCAGGGAAGGCAAATTGCTCAAGCTCCAGAGCCACGAGGAAAAGAATCAGTCCGGCCTGAACCTCTAAGAATTGAAGAATCCACCCATACACCATCACATGCACATTCTCCGAATATGTAGGAAGTGTCACTGTTTGCTAATCAAAGAGAAAGATTGAATGCAGAACAGGCAATGCAAGTGGCAAGTCAACCACCTCACAAAGAGTCGGTGGACCAAAGCATCAACATGCCTAGGGGGGAAAATCAGCAAGAGACAGATGAAGGGACGACCACTGACACTCAATTTCAGCATGAGATTGAGGTAGCTCTTGAGGATGATGCTAGTTCGCATCAAGATGCCCAGATCTCTGGAGATACTGAGCCTATAGAGGATGATGAGCCTTGTCAGCACGAGGGCGTAGAGGAAGTTCATGAGGTGGAGGCCGAAGTTGAGCAGCCTTTCGTTAATTCAGATTTATGGCAGGAGGTGCTAGAATGGCTAAGGGACAGGATGAGACATGATCCTGTTGATGAGATTGATCCAGCAGCTGAGATGGAAGAATTGTTGAGCAGGATCAGTGCACCTCCAACAAAGAAGGCCAGAAAGTTATCTAAAATCTCAACAGATGAGGATGGCTCGCGGACGTTGCATGTGGCGGTACCTAGGGTAGAATGTGATCGAGATGAGGTTGTTCTGGAGAATTATGTGATTACGACTATGGAACTTGGCCGCCCTACTGGAGCACAGGTGGTTGAGGAGTGTGACAGTTCATATCAGGCACTCAAGGATAGATAGTTCCATATCGAGGGAAAATACAAAAGATTGAAGGTAGAGCACAAAACACTGATTGGCTATGTACAACACTTCTCCCGTCCTTGTGGGCAAGAAAATCCGGCAATTGAGCTCCCGACCAAATTTCCCAAAGAGTCAATCAGTGGCTTAGAAGATTTGAAAAAAATGGCACAACAGGCAGATAAGTGGGTTGCCAATGTTCGTGTTGAGACAAAAAAGTTTATAGAGGATCTTGCACATGCCTATCGGCAAGCCTCTGACATTATGGCAAGAATGGATGCAGTTAATCATGCTTGGGGTGAGGCTCGTATCTATCAAACTGGAATTGTTCTTCGCTTAGGAGCTTTGATGCACACACCTCTACAGGTTTTGGTTGAGGGAGGTGTGATTCAGGAAGGTGAGAGATATGACTTTGTTGGCTGGTACTCTTCAGTGGTCACGGGCCGAGGGTTCTATGATGCATCATAGGCAGATTTAGTTAGGGTCAGAAAGGCCATGACAAATATTTTCGATGGAGTCCTAAATACGCTGGAGGCTATCTTTGCCAGGAGGCTGACTTCTGAAGAGGTAATTGCAGATGGTTTGAAGAGTAGATTGGCATCGTTCTTTTCTAAGGTGAAGGCCTTCGTCCAGGATGATTTTGAGAACACCTCTATGTTCTCCAACATTATTCAAAATACCCAGGATGCTCTAGTCGCCTAGAAGAAATCTTGTGCCCGGCATGGGCAAACAGTTACAGTGTTAGAGTTTCAATTGGATCATATCCCTCCCATTTCAAATTAGGAAGTTGAAGCTGTGTTGACCAGGTTCATCGAGTTTGCAGCCAGGGAAAAGGAGAAAGGAAATGCCCTTCTGGATGATGATCTTCTGGAAGGGGATGATGTGCATTGATTATGGATAGTGGTTCCTGCAGAGGAGTGGAGAATCTCCGGTGCATT